>JASANE010030595.1:0-81220 GCA_030248225.1 Trileptium ribeirensis | reverse complement strand
ACCCCAATAGGTAGGAAATGAGGCTGATTTCGCCTCCGGTTTGGTGCGTTCCGTCTAAAGGACTCACCTCCCCATCTAACACCCGATATCAAATTCGAATAGAAATCAATCGGCTGGATGACCGTTTCGTAAGTTGCTCATAAGGACGCATCATGCCACGTAGCACCTCGACCGCATTGCGTCAGCTTAAATCCAAGGAACTATCCCATTTTTCCTCTTCTTTTGCTTCCGGAGCTCATCGTTCGGTCAGTCGTACCGTTAGGTAGGCAAGGTCGTCAAATACATTAGGATGAAATCGCGTATAGGCACTATTGCAAGTGTATCCTGAGAATAAACGGTTAGACGCCCCTCGTCAGATTCTGCAGTCAATACTGTTTTGAGCAGCTTCCCAACCGTGCTGTAGAGCTAGCGTAGACAGCCCGAACACCGTTTTTTTTCCATCCGCCCCGCCTAAGCATTCTTCGCCCGATGCGACCGGCATTGAGGAGCAATTTCCGAAGCACCCTAGGGCCCCTGCTTATCACGCCGCATAGCTGATTAGTTCGCTAACATTGAGTCGACGCAGGGACAACCGCCCCTAGTCCGCGCACGCGCGTGTATCTGTACGCTCCGTTCATGTTTTCCTTTTAATGCCTTGCACCCCGTAATCTACCGAGCTTAAGTGATCATAGCGAGCTTCTGCTATGCTACCCTTATCCGTTTTGCTTCGTTCGCCCCAACCCTTATTCACAAACACTCGTCCCCAAGGTAACCTTTGATCATGTAAATAAACTTGTGTTGCCAACACCGAGTAAGGTCTTATTGTATACCGAGACGATAGGGAGTTTTCTTTTCTGGTTTGTCCGCACGGACGAGCAGACACTGCTCGCCATGGCTTGGGTGCGAGAATGCCGCAAGCACTGGCGTGCATGGCCTTCTGACCTATCTATTTACGTTTTTACCGGATCTTGGAAATAAAATAATTGGAAAATGTTACCAAAATCTAACCCGTTTATGACACTGACTCAAAATTTGTTAGGAATGCTCTCGATGCGAATGAGTTAAAACTTTCACTGGTCAAGGCACCAGTATGCTAGCATAGAATTTATTGAGGAAGCAGGCCACGCCATCGATAATCCGACGATAAACACTCAGGGCTCGTCGGAACCCTGTGGGGGCCACATAGGTCAATGCTCTAACACGGAGCATATCGCGATCTTAACTAGGTAAATCGGCTTGAGCTGCAAATTTCTAGGGACACTTTCACATTTTACTCCAACCCTGATCACACTAAAATAGAACTAAACAACTTCCGATGAGTCTAAGATAGGGAATAGCGGCTAGGCTCCATGACTTGCGAGCAGGTGTCGGTGCTAGCCTCCCTGGGGGACCTCAGAAATCATACCCGATACTAGACACGTGCTCAACCCTTCGGGCGTGGTCCGAACACACCCCGTGAAGCGCGCCTGCGGCCTGCTAAGCTGCGTAGCTTCTTGGGTCTGACCAAGAATAGGATTAAAATTTTAGTATTCACGTCCACCCTTGAGGTTACGATAGCCGGGGTCGTATGGGCATGGTGTTGGGAAGTTGCGCCATGCAGCTGCGTCACCGGTTATTACACATTTAACTTAGTTGTTATAATTTATTAACTGCAATTGAATTGTTTGATTTGGAATACATACTCAGGGATTATATGTCTTATGGCGGCACATAAATATTTTCGACGTTTCTATTATTATTTATTTATTTGTTTATTAATAAGCGGGCTAAACCACAGTGCCAACATTAATTAGAAAGCATTTGGCAAAATCAGCATCTAGCAAACTCAGGATCGAGTGCGGCTAAGTATTTGTCAAATGTGGAAATTGGTATATATACAGTAATACACAACTGCCACAATTTATTTCCTGTTACATTCTTTTCATTTTTATTGTTTTTGATAATCTAAGTAAATTTCTTCCTACAACGTTAAAATTTGAATTTTACTACGCTGTGTATTGCAGCATAGCAGGACAGCGAATGCTTCCTGAATGTGATAAGTAATGGCACGGAAACTTAAAACTTTCATAGCCCAACCATAACCACGAAACGTGAACTCATACATGCTAGTATGGAATCAGGGGGTTACCCCTCTGAGGCTCTAACAGCCCCCACCCCCTCGGAGGTCGCCGCAGGCGCCGAACACGTTTGGCCCAAGGCGCCTCACCCCTCCCCCTCCTTGAAGACTAAGGTACCCCCGTGGAATTTGGAACTCGGTTCATGTATACGTTGACATCAGAGGAAGTTTAGCCTTAAAAACCAACATACAGTTCAACGTGCAAAGCGTCCACGTAGCCAGGTAGGTCTAGACCCCTTTTCGATGGGCAAAATTTTTTATCTTTGTCATGATGGTAGAAAGAAAGGACGAATTGAGTCAGAAATGTTGTAATCTGAAGCTAGGAACTCACACCGAAAATTTCGGACTGTTTATATCTACGTAAATAAATATACATAGATGAATCTTGTTAAAATTACCTGTTGACGGTGTAGTTGCAGATCAGTTTCACTACTAGGTAACTGTGAATGTCTGAAAATATAAAGTTATCTTGGACAACACCTTGGGCCCATTTGCGCTGACATCAGTGAGACTGTACCTCCTCCTCCACCCCCCCCCCCGCCTTCCCCTTTTGCAAAATCTTGGCTACGTCTCTGATAACACCTGTAGGAAAATAAAAAGCAAACATGCTCGAACGCCATAGAAATAAATGATGTTTGCTAATACCAGTTGCATAAACACACAACCGCGGTAAGTACTGCCAATCTTTATGTAGCAGTACAATTTTTTCAAAACTCATTAAAATACTTTCTTCGAAATCAGCAAAGCTTTGCCAATTTAACAAAAATAGTTTGTTCAATAATGGTTAAACGCCACCTAGTAATATAGGACATTTCTGACGCTAATAGTGACGAACTATAGTAAATAAAGAAGAAAACAACAACTAAGGCAATTCGAGGAGCAAAATGATTGAATCACCTTACCTTTGCTTGATGGATCCCAATCGAAAAGAACGCGCGTAACAATGGACAGAAATCCTTTGCCTTGGCTTATTACAGTGCATTTACAATCTTTCAGAATGCCTTCTGCGTTAGGACATCCTTCGTTCACAATTTTGACAAGCCAATCTTTATCAACAGGAAGCTCGACTTCTGGCGGTTCTGCAGGCGGTGAAAATGAGTTTGTTTGATCGGCAACATCAGCGTTAGAGGATTTGTCTGCAGCCATCTCCAGCGTTTTGAATATTTTAAAGATAGTTGGATAAGATGTGCCCAACCTGTATATCTATATATGAATGACACTGAAATAAATCAGTTAATTCTAAATTACCTATGTTCTTCAATATAGCCCCCAGACCCAAATTCGTCAATATTTAAGCTACAGCGATAATTTTAGTACCAACAGAATCAGCTCGAACAAAAAATTGCCAATTGGCATTGCCAACTTTTCCGACATTTTTTGATTTATTGTAGTACCAATGGTTCTCGTTTTTTCAAAAAAAATTCGAAAAATGTATTCTTGATGAATATAATTTTATATATCGTTCGACCCTCATTGACGAGCTGAGTCGAATAGCTGAATTAGTTTTTTGGTTAACGCTTATGCTTAGGCTAGGCTTTCGGTTTGGCATAAATGTGCGTAGTTCCTTAATCATGCAGGTGGTCCTATGCCATGTGGTGCGTACACCATTATATATTTCATTGTCTGTAAGAAAAGAAATTACATTGTCTGTACTAGCATTATGTACTGCTGTAACATGACAAAGTATATCACATCCAACGAAACAAATCAAAGTTTAAACGTGCCGGGTTGAATCTCCAGATCATTTTCCTTAGTGTAGACATGCCCACGTTTAGTCTGAGTAATGCGTTCACGTTATAATGTCCCCAACGTTTGGAACCTATGTACCCCACACAGTGTCAGACACACTGTTGACAACAGGGTGTCTTAGACACCCCATGTTTTTAATAAATTTTTGGGACAACGGCAGCTGGCTATGCGTACTACCGCTTACCGACAGTGTCAGGCACACCGTGTCTTCTGGCAGTTTTATTGACAGTGTTCGGAATTATTTGAGCAACCTTCATATGGGCTAGATACAAATATGGAGAATTATCATGAAAAATTCCACAGGACAGTTGACTAATAAACCGCATTATCTACAGACGGTGTCCGTGATAGTTAATTCGCGCCAAATCGGTAGCTAAGGGTGTGTACGACACTGTCTAGAAAAAATGTAGTAGCTAAGGGTGTGTCGTACACCCTCGGCATTTGATATACAGTATGGGTGTCACCCTGACTGTCACACCATTTAGAGACTACTCCCGCGCTTTGGAAAAAATTTAGTAAAAATTTGTACAAATTATGAAAAATCTGGGAAAACTATCAAAATGCGGAAATATGGGGCAGTAACAAAACTTTGAGGGCGTCCAAGACTACAGCGAACCATCAAACAAAGTTATGGGAGTCCTGACACCTACATCTCCAAACCGTTTCAGTGAGGCCATTTAACCTTGTCACTGAGGCCCTTAAGAACACCAGTGTAAAAATCACCCACATATGATTTGCAACACTCAAATTCGGCAAACAGTGCAAGCATTAAATCCACACATGAACAAAGTTATTGTTGCGTGCTTCCATTGAGTTTTTTTCATTCTACTTGCGTTAGAACGTTACAGTTACAAAACCGTACCATAATAAGCGAGTCACTGCTAGTAATTTGAGTTGTATCAATATTTATAGGATTGAAGTTCTGGATGCTCCTTGTTATAGGTTGTTCGGTTACGGTTGTACTCACCCACGTTTCAATTGCTGTTCTTATTATGTTGATTTTATCATTGAAGAACAAAACAAAATCGTCAAATTAATACACTGTGCTAAGTGCTTTTCGCCAATTGATCAGCGCACAGTTTATAATACTCCACTTCTTTGAACTACAAGCAGTGACAAGGCGGATTTTCCAGTGTTTTTAAGCTTACTATATCTAATAACAAGCTTGCTTTGCAGATAACAACGTCTAATCGTCTAATCGTCTAATCGTCTAACGTCTCGTGTCTAATCTGCAATCCGACCTCCAACGACTTTCCATCCTCCTCATTTTGGCTTGCAAACACCTATACTCTGTATTGAACCGCGGACAATCTGGTGACTCTAGTACAGCTCTTTCGCATAGTGGCCCGTGCTGAGGTATTATAGATTCATCAGCAGCCTAAAGTGCATATGACCGATCGTCTATTATCACAGTGGAGACAGCTGAGACTGAATTGTTGCTTAAACCTCAAATCATTACAGAAATTATGGATATCAACAGACTACCAGTTGTGATACCTTATGGTACGCATCCCTGGAGTTCAATATATTCGATATCAAAGGGAGGCAACAAACAGTTCATGATCGGAAGCACCGCATTCAATAACGTCCACTGTAATAACTAGGCCGCTCGACCAGTAAGTGATAATGAGGCGAAGCACGTTTCTGCGAGAGTGTGTAGATCACAGAACGTTCTGCACAAATTCATATGTCTTCATTATTGCGCTGAACTCTACATTCGGATGCGCTGTGTTATAGCCGTCCATAATAACTTCAGTGCAAACTATAGTAAATCGCGACAGAAGTTCAGAAATTTCAAGGACAAAAGTTCTAACCGACGCCTAAGCTGGTCAGTAGATACACATCAATGTTACGGATCATTTGTCTAAGTTTATTGTTCCCAGCATGAACTTAATTCCAAACAACTATATGCCACCTGGAGCAGGATACGGTTTAAAACGCATCGTTGATCGATATACAACCGCCAAACGACCATCGCGACATTCTGGGTAGCACTTAACAATTGCTGAAAAAGTCGTTGGAGCACATTTCCGTAAGGATTGCGAATATGCACAACGCATCCAAGTTTCGGTAAGAACGATAACATCTAGTTTTTGGCTGTGTATCAGTTGGTGGAATAGTGCTGATTTCTTATCTAGTGAACGCACATTTAACAAGCTTAAGCTAGCTGCACATAGGCTATCAAATGCGTTATCCTCAGTAGATAGTCATTCTGTTGAAGGAGTGTTTGCATTCACGTCGCCATTGTTGAAGCCCAGCAATGAGTTAGGACCATAATAAGTTGCTGAATTAAAAGTGGATCCATTAATGCTAGATCGCTGAATGCGCAGGACGCCAAGTGGTCCGAGTTGACCAGCGTTGTCAGCTACAATGGGTGATGCGTTGCTCGCAAAAACATGTGGCGCGTTTTTGGCGGCGACGGATGCCAGTACCGAGTGCAGGCTCTGTCGAAGCTGCTGCATTCGATGATCTTCTGGATGCGCGCCCCATCTGTTGTCGAGCTACGTCATTTAATATCAAGCGAAGAAAGTACTGTTTTGCAGAATGACGGTTGTCTTGCATACGGCAGGGCGGATAGCGCCATGACAGTATAGAAAGCGGAGTACAATTTCGTATCTAGTTTACGCTCGTGCAATAGTACGACTGCTTCTTCAGCAATCACCTGCACGATATGTTTGGGTATATTCTTTGCGGAAACACCGCACAAGCAAATGCGCGTGAGTGGCTGGACGTAAGAAAACATCAGCTGTCGCCTTTCCAGATCCAACATTGCAGTGAGGTACACGTTGTAATGGCCTGTAGTTGGCGCCGCTAGAGTGATACTGATGTTGAGCGGAGACTTGGTTGAACGGGTTGGATGCTGTTGTTGCTGTTGCTGACGTTGTTGCTACTCAGGCTTTTGTTTCTGATGTTTCGTTTGAGTATCGTTAGTCTGACTTTGACGCCATATCTCAACGAATTTATCATTTGTTGTGGACAGTGTTGTGGTACATTCGTCATTTGAACTTGGCGTTGTTGTCGTCAATGTCGTCATTGTTGGTGTTTGGCGTCATTCAACACTTGATGTCGACGCGGACAGGGCGATCGCTTGTTTTTGCATAGAGGGATCATTACAGGATGATGATGCTCGACATAGAACACAACGTAGATAGGCAAGATTTTCTCCTTTATATACCGCTTAGCTGACTGTAATTGTAATTCAATTTAATATTTCAATAATATGCGCAAATCTAAAATCTGAATGTATTTGGGTTAATACACAATTTGTTGGAATATTGACATTAAATATATATTCTGAAAACGTTGCGATAGCTGGAACCTAAATAATTTCTTTACTTCACAGCAACGGTTCAAACAAAAAGACAGTTAGCGTCATATAGTTGAATTTTAATAGTAAACTGCGACAGCGCGATAAAATACGTTGATTTGGTTTTAAAAAACTGCAGTATGAACCTTAAATCATGACAAAGGGACATATTCTGCTGTGAAGTCCTATCGTTATTTCATGACCATGATGGACTTTTTCATTTGACTTAGTTTTTCAGGCACATTACTACTGACCTATATATACGTAGCAGACAGTAGTACAAAACATTTGCCGGCTATGCTTCATTATGATCGGGCAAAACAGTAATGACGCTGCGTTGCCGAAAACTCATTTTTGCACCTTAAGTGTTTTCATGTGTTAGTGGAGATTACTTTTTCTTAAATCAAATACGTAACACCATGAGCAGTTTATAGCAAACCTGCTGTTTAAATATTTGTATTATTTGACATGAAACAGATTACAAGTGCTGTGAAACATGCCAGCAAGACAGATTAACATTAACATGTGGCTCCACTAGACCAGCGCGTATTTAACTATTTAAAAGCATAGACCTAATATCACGGCATTGATGCTGTGATGATAAGATCGTTGGAATTAAACCAAGTATAAATGTCGTTTTGTATCTGAAAATAGCAAGCACTGTTTTCTGCTGGGCTTCATACCGCAATCGTATACATCGATATGTACACACACTGCAGATATTCGACCTCTTTTTTGATAACATATTTCTGTTTATTACACAGCAAACTTAAAGTTCATTTTCAAAAAGGCGCAGATCGGGTTGTGTTGGGTGGGTGCATCTCCTAACGATAATCTGATCTGGGATCAAAACTCTTTGGTATAGGTATGTTAGGGTCCAGATCCTAGGTTAAAATGCCGATTTCCCTTCCGCAGATTTTTTTCTATGGCATACTTGGAAGGAATCTATGGTACTGTGTTTTCTGTGTTTTGTATTTAGGATATAAAGCAATTACAATTTTTAGCTTAACTCGAGTTTGAAATTAAAAGACTAAAGCTTGCATACTTCGATTACGTTTTGCACAGAAATAAGCTTATTAGTTGTTAAAATAAGCTTTTTAGCTTTAAACATTAGGTACTAATTAGCTTACATTTTTTAGCTTGATACATAACTATTCAGTTCTCTATTTATGGACAATAACATGGCCTGCTTAGAATTTGGCAGATACTTGATTTACAACCCTAATTAGGGTGGCTGAACAATTTTCTTGTGGACATTTTCTACAGTTACGAAACTAACAACTGATCATAGCAGACAAATAATACACAAGTCAAGGCCAGGGTGTGAATTTATAAATAGAATAAGCTATGAATCCAGCATAATACCTATTAGCCGTAAAAACAATTGTTCTTTTAAATTGCAAATAATTTATAAAGAGAGATAAAAGAGGAGGTATGGATCTAATGATTTAAATTCGCTGCTTCCGAAGAGTATTCGTTTCGTTCTGCAACCGTACATCAGGTTGCAAAACAAGTTTCAGCTAAACTTTGTGAGTGTTGGATTCTGTATGTTGATCCAATAATATTTGAACTTTTCCAACAAAAAATGGCAAATGTTTCTGCCACCATTTAACTTGTATATATATATTATCTTTTAAATCGTTGGGCTGTGTTCTCGCAATCCATTACATATATATAGTACACTTTTGTTACGTACAAATAAAATCATAAAGTCGAGACGGTCTGTACGGCGATTAGACTGCAACGTTCGAGAGTATAAATCATAATATAAATTGAACCAAATCCTACAACTTGTTATTAGAAAAAATTACTAATCATGTTAACTCGGTGACGGTCTCAGTCAGTATTACTGGTTATAATTACTGCCGAGTAACTTTAAAATAGACATATACAAAGTATTGTCTTACAAATCCGAAAACAAGACACATCTATTAAAGGGTTGGTTGTTTTCGTTATTTTACAAGCATATCAATTTGCCGAGTTAAAACGAAAAAGGCTTTTATAAAAACGAAACCATTCAATGGGAAATTTTTATCCCTTATTTTTGGTGGATAATCCATGACACTTGAACAATTTTCAAGCACAAATTATATTAATTATGGCAGTGGTCAAAATAATAATCAAATTTACAATCTACTCGCAAAATTGCGAAAATTTTTAACAACACATCCTTTTTCCGAATCTCAAAATCAATTTTGTGGCATAATGCGCTTAAAAGACAAAAATTCCACTTTTTAGTACATCTTTCATTGTTTCTAAACATCTCACTTCTATTACGGTTTGTTGATTCATTTTTGTAGCATACAGTCGCAACTTTACCTGGAAACAAAGGTAAATTTGAAATAATTAAACAATGTATATAAGTCATTCCATCTAATACGCTAGTATTCACTACAGAGAAAATGATAACAAATAATAAGTTGTGACTTCTTTAATATTACAGTCTGACCAAGACATGTTGTCGTCTTCCGTTAAACTATGCACTACAGCAATCGCGACCTTAACTTATGAAGAGAAGACCAAAATTCAATCACAACACGTGAAGCTTTTGAAAAACAACCTTTTGCTAGTCTCTAGTAGACCGATCCTATGCAAGTCAACTATGGTAGATTTAACTCACTGCAAAATATTTTGATCTATTAGTGACTGATTTTTGTTGTTCTTTCTGACGAAGGACAGCCAAAGCTTCGTATTACCTGAGGGAATAAAAAATCGTTAATCCACAAGATTTACAACATATTGAAATTGTGATTTCGGAGATTGGGCCATGTTCTAATATTAATTTAAAACTATGCTGGACATTTTCCGAAAACATACGCAAAACGGTTATATCGAACATAGAAATTTAGAAATTTTTTGCCGTATAATCTAGAACTCAGAACCTTGCATTAATACTGACTGCGCCTGCCAATCTGTGAAAATGCTATTGTTTCTCGGTGATTCGCGCCTGCGCCAAGATACATAGGCATCTGAGATACCCAACGATTTTTGGATTTCCTTCTCACAAAACACCAGCAACAGCTACCTCTACACATATTGCATCATATAAAAAAACTTTTTATTTATTGTATAATAAACTTAGAAACAATAATAATGATATAAAAATAATAAAAACTTCTTCGCGCAAGAAATACAAAAACTTCTGTTAAAATTTTAAGTTACTTATGGTCAAGGGTTGAAAAGTTCTAAGTTTTTTAGCGCTTATAAATTATCGATAGGCATAAACACTTTTCAAGTTACATCTATTACTTCTAAATCTACCATTTGAACACAGTGCGAAGGCTTCAATTTGTGGTCTAAACGCATAAACTGCGAAGCAAAACATTGTAAATTATATATACGAAGTTCATTTTTCATTTAGAGCCTATGTTTTGTTTTAACCTCGTGAACAGATAGGATCTCCTAAAATATTCTGATTCCGTGCATGTGATTACCTATTTCTATGTTTAACTTCACATCTGTTACAGAATCTATTCCTAGTAGCTGATAAGAAACGTAAGGCATTATACACAATCCTTAGTGTTATTAAACATAAAACTATCAGTAGGTATAAAACGTGCAGCTGCTATCGTGGTGTGCGTAATTTCTTAGTACAGAGAAACGATTGAGAGTAGTTTCATTTGTAGTCTTGACGTGATAAAGTATAAATAAGCGTTGTAAATTGTTTGCTAACGGTAAACGTAAAAATTGAATAAGCAGCAATCTTTTATGCTTCTTGCCGTTATAAATTTTGTCACTGCTGCTGGGTTGTGCTATAGTTTCACGTTTTGTCTAACTGTGTTTCACTGCTGAAGTTGAACAATAATAATTTTTTAAATCCAAAGAACATAACGAATATATAATCCAAATGTCAGAGTGACAAATCTTTATTTCACCTAACTGTATTCGGGGCGAAAACAAGCGGATGTTAACTAAATTTCCGCTGTCAGTTAAAATAGTCAAACTTAACCCACAAAGAAGGACGATTAACAAATTCATGTCAATGAGGAGTCAAGTGTGATAATATTTTTATTTTACTTTAACCTATCTAACGCTAAACAAGAGGCTGTCAGCTAATATATTTGCACTGCCAAAATTCAAGTCATCAATCTAACCCTGTCTGAGAACGTTTCTAACATTTAGATGTTTTATAGCTTATGTCGCGTGGCATTTGTAATCTCGCAGCACTGATTCATATGGCAAACGCTAATCTGTTACGGGAGTTTGATTTTGTACTACAATTGTCTGATGGGTCTAATTAAATACTGAAAACGCTAATCTGTGCCAGTTCCTAGCTGGAATAGACATTTCGGAGATCTACAATTCCGCTTAGAAGAAAATCATTCTGACAGGCTTTAATTTTAAGCTGGACAGCGTAGTACACTTATTGTGTCTTCGTCAATACCGCAGTCTTACTCTCACACTACAACATTTACAAACTATACTTGAATTTCTTCAAATTTACAAAATCCACTTCAATACGTCTTTATGTCAAGGTTTTCGAACCGCCTAATAGTATGTACGAAACGAACGGTGGCGTTGAAAATAATCTTCGTTCTTATATCAACGGATATACTCGCGCCAGCGTATGAATTTATTATAAAGTTGGCCTCATCAAAGTAAAGCATAAATGATAATTTTTTGGGCAAATGGACCATGCAGTATGAAGCAAAATGTACTTAAATACTCAAAAATTGTTTTTACAAATTTAATTTTTACAAATAATTTAAGGGAAAATATTTTCAGTTCAAAAGTTTCAGATTTTAGAGAGAATTATAGTAGTGTTTTCGAACTTTGAGCGAATTGTTTAGCTTTTCAATAAGATTCTAGTCTATATAAAGTACGCAATACCTATGTGTATTATATGTACTTAAAAGCTAAATAACCGTATATTTGATGTTAAATAAATAGGACATTATTGAAAGTAAAAATTTCTGTGAGTTATATTTCATTTAGACACGGCAAAAAATCGTAGTCAGCAGGCTGTTGTGTTTCAAATATTAAAAAACTGGAATTTCAGCAGTTTGCTGATGTAAAATAATTTCAATTTTATGCACATATAAAAGAAATAACAACTGTTTCAATCCTTGTTTAAGTTTTAGCATACGCCTTAATGCGTGAATTCACTTTAGGTGTGTGCACCTGGGTGATTCTTTTGTTAATTTAGTTCTCGATCTTAAAGTCTCAGATATCGGGCACAAATCACGATTTCGTCTTTATTTATGGAATCAAGACACGATAGTGCTGCTCATGAACACTATTTTGCGAGATGGTAACTTACTCAGCGCGATCCTTTCAAACGCGTTTCATAATCACGTTTCTCAATGGCATAGAGTTAAATATCACAAACACAAACAATATGTTACTTGACAAACTGGCACAAACATGCGAAACGGTGAAATGTATGTTACTTTGATACTTCACAAACTGTTGTTTTCGGTCAGTAAACTGTGAATACCTACGGCGGACAAATGTGAAAGAGAACTTTTGCATGATTTAGTGCGAAGGAACAACCATTGAGTACGCACTTGTAGAGGAATTTACGTCAAAGCAATTTAGCGAATCTACTCGCGTTAGGGGTTCTTATTGTAACAGAACACTCTGTAGGTGTTATCTCAAATTATAGTACACTGGTATGATCTCAATCATTTTAGTTTTAGGGATATTTATTGAAAAATTTCGAAAAATACCGCATTTTTACTCGTTATTGCGAACAAAATAGTACAATACCGGAATCAGTATTGTAGGCTAGTCAACGTGCCTTCGAAAGTTTTGTACGCTCGGTTACGACGAGCTCAAACGAGTGCGATAGCACGAGTTTGAATGGGCAAAAGAAACACGAGCCCTTATATAAATCTTTGAACACACGGCTCACAATCATACAACCAACTTGTAATATTAGCCAATCGTGGCTAACAGTTCCTTCAGACTTTCAACGCACGGCTTATATACGACATGTTTTACAAGACTATATATCGTAACGAATTGCATAATTGAATGAATTGAATATTGAAGTACGAAACTTAGCTATATTATTACAGCTAGTATGTCCCAGTGGGATTGCTTTCTATTGAATTGCATCTTAGCAATTCTTCAAGCTTAGCTGATCACGTTTTTATCCACTCAATGGTTTTTTGATGTTATAAAAATATTTTATTATGGACATAATGTGCAGCATAATCAGTGTTTGTAATCAAAGTTACATTGTTCATACTGCTTAAGAAAACTGATTGCACCGCGATATTTGGAGGAGTTGTATATTTCAAATTTACCGAAGCTACTTAGACAGATATACAGGAGTTGAAACAAAATGCTTCACACCATATTGGTTATTTTTTGGAGTGATTATCAGTAAGTATGGTGTATGCTCTTCTGAACTGTTTATATATCCCATAATTTCGGTCGGGCGGCTGAAATAGCGACCAGGTCAATTTTGGCTTGTAGGAATTTCCAGGTATGTACGTCAGACCCTATGATTTGGTACAAATTTAAGAATTTTGTCTGTGATGTGTTTCAACAACATATTTGAAGTCTTTTTGCTAGATATAACGCGTTGCGTATGTATTCTAGTACATGCAGCTGTCTTTATAAACGTAAGACATACTGCAAAAAAGTTTCCAATCACATTAATATTAGGGACTCATTGACAAGAATATACTAGCGCTATAACGTGTTCTAGTATCCTGGGAAACAACCGTACGCCACAGCTATTAGAGTCTCCATTACACAAAGACAGCAAATACAGAGTATGCTATATACGTATATAACTATACATACCTTAGTTTACACGTTAGTTATAGTGGACTTGCGTATCTAAATTTTTCGATTTTCTATGGAATAGTTTTGGTTTGCACACACTGAAGGTTCAAATTCATATTTCTATACTTTCGTGCGAAAAGCACTGTTTGTATAACTGTTACTTCACGTCTGTTCACATCAATTGAAATTCAGTTCTTTCAATTTTAACAGAATTGTTTTGGCCAAGGTAGATCTTGTTGTACACACATGAGAGTTACAGTACAACATCAACAACAGGTTTTTACTACAATGGCCTAACTCATAGAGAAATTTTTTACACAATAAAATATCTTCAGAATACGTTTCGCTCCTGTTTCGCTTGAATTATGTTTCGTCTAACGGTATGACAGTGGAAGCAGCTTTGACATACCTCAACACAATAATCATGTGGCTTAAACTGGTTTAAACTTTTTTAAACATTACTGCAACATATATTTTATCCTGCCAACTGATTTAACTGGGAAATGGTTTTGTTAGAAAGGACTTGAATTAAACCTGATGATAAAATACCTACTGTGTCCTGTGATGCATGAACGGTATCCCAAACATATTATTGATATAAGACACAGGTTTTAAATTTAAAAGTGCTGCAATAATTCTGTTAATGCTAGAATTAAAAAAATCGCAAGAAATTCCTTAGGAAGGATTTTTTAATTGACTTATGTTACTTTATACTGAAATTATAGTTACAGAACAATTGATTCATTTTATACTGTAATATTATTATACTTATCAAAAATTATTGTTACATAATATCATTCCGTATTGTATTTATAATTTTAACAGATTTCTTTTTGTTTCTTTTTCATAACCCATAATAAAGCAACATTTCAGATTAAACAAGGATTTATTACAAAACTAAATAAACCATTTAATGAATTCAACTCTTTAAAAGAAGGCAGCGTATTAAAGAAAATGCTTCATGGAAATATTGATTGATATGTATAGATATTTATTAATTGAGCTAAACTGGATTCATATGTGATACCAGCCTGCGAAGAAATATCCTTGCGATAGTATCCGAATTCTAGGACGTGTGCTATGAACAAGTCCAATTTTCGCAACAACCTGAGTGTACTGTGGTACACATAAACATCCCGTGGGAAGAAAAATTCCGATGAAGTGTAACCATATCAATTAATATTTGAATTCGAGTGGAACGAGAATTTTCAATTTTGGCTTTGGAGCTGGAGTTGAGGAAGTCCTTTCTGTGTGTGTCTATCGCACCTGGATCTCGATAACGGTTGGGCGGATTTTGATGCAAGATAGCTCATTCGAAGCGCAAAGGGATTTAAGTGTACTGACGGAGCCCGATTTTTGAATTTTGGGAAAAGTTATGGCGCAAAATGACGTCATTTTGGCCCATTTTTCGGGCACTCCCTCCAGTTTTTGCGACTTTTCTCAATAAGTACAGAGATATCCGCAAACTAATAGGCCTATTCCATGTAGCTTTACCAGGGCTTTCCAATGATATATAATAAGTTTTTCAACTACTTCCCAATCTGGAGTCTAAAAGCTTATAGTTGGCGCCAAATTTCATATTTGGTGAAAAGTCGTGTGAAATGCACCTAAATGTGTGTTTTTTGTTACTTTTAGTGTCTTTTATGGGGTTTTCTGGGCAGATAAACTCATTTCAAGTGTTAAAAATATTGTTGGGCAAATATTTTTCACACTTCTGATTCATACTTGGCATAAAAAATGACGTTTTCGAAATTTTTGGTGAGAAGTAGTAGGAAAAGCACCTGAATGTGTGTTTATTGTTGGTTTTAGTGTCAGATATGAGGTTTTCTGGGCCGACAATCTCATTGCGAGTGTCAAAAATATTGTGTGGCAAATATTTTTCACACTTCTGCTTCGGGGGATTGTTCTCACCGCTCGAATTCTGGCTCGCAAGCGAGCTTCACTAGTATGTATCGCTGACTCGGTTTCGAACAGATGTTTTTTTTTTGTTTTGATTCCAGATGTAACAATCAACAGGGATAAACATTTGCGTCCATTAATGCTCCAAAATATAATGCTAATGCGCGATAGCAGGTGGACTATTTTTCATGAACATAAAACCCTATATCTCAGACGCAAGTAAAGATTTAGCATTCTCTTTCAACTTTATTATGAATATAGACCGCAGTGATTTACATATTGTAATGTAATGTGTAAAGTTGTTTTTTGTCATTAACCCGGGATTGCTAAGCCATTGAGTATGTATGAGGTTCGCTATACGACCTTAATTCCACTGTCATGGCAACTCCTTATGCTAATCTGTCGACTACTAATATAATTTACTTGTCAGAAAACTGATATTGCTAAATAATTTAGTAAAAACAAGGAAAAAATCAGGAAAAATTGCGTTGTCAGAGAAGAAATGCAGTCTTACAGTAGCCAGATACGGAATAATGCTATGTTAACGGATATCGCCGTCGATATTCCTTTTAGTCCCTCCTCGGCCGTTTGCACCGCAGAGTAAACTCGATGTCTGCTTTCGAATGCTGGGCAGTAAAAAATTTCTTTCCAGAATCACGATATTTTGGTCTTTAAGCGCTGGAAACATGCCATTAATGATAAGTTTAGCTCTTTTATGCAGACCATCAGTAAACAGGATTCGATTTACACGCGTAACCGCGGCAAACTGCAGTACCAATTTCGACTGCTATGACACCTAGCAGTATCGATATTTCTAACGTCCGTACAAAGGCATTGAAGGTAAAATATTTCTGTCAATCCGTCGGCAAGTATTGCATTTAATTAGCACAGTTAGAATCGAGATTTAAAAAATAAAGCCAGCTTCGATGACTTTAGAAGTACAAGCTGTATGCTCATTAATTTAAGCGATTCGTCGCTTATGGAACAACGATATCATTCCATTTGAGCTTGGGTCGGAACGTTTCGGATGAGTTACACCGAGACATAGAGCACGTTGTTCGGCACTTAGCGATTCACTGTAGCAATCCGTCGATCGAAACTGCAAATCGAAAACGTTAACTACAACAAATGTGAAACATGCACATAAATCGGAAAGTTGAAAATGTATATAATCAGTCCCGGAATCAAATTCAAGCAAGTTTGTTATAAGAATGCTATTGAGCATTTAACAGCTAATAGTAGCAATACGAGGCGGCTATATATAGAGCGAAACGGTTATTATGTTTTCGGTACAAATAAAAAATAGAGAGGTGCTTCGCCCGGTAGAATACAAACCACAAAAAAAAGATAGAAAATTGAAAATCAATGCTGTTTGAAAAGCTAAACTATTAAGCACTGACATGATAAAAACAGAATATATTACGAAATGATAAAAGCTAGCTGTGTAATAAAACTGTTCTTTAATAAACGGTATGTGACATGATACAGCGATTTGTTTGGCCCAGCGGCGTTGAATTTTTTGGACATAACCAAAAGCGGTAAAAGGCAAAGCTACAGAAGTATATCTTTTGTGTCATCATTCTTTTCTAGATAGCTGTGTGCTTAGCACAATCGACATGTTTGGGTGAATTTAGCGCATTGGCGCGCAAAGTAATTGGGAATACGATTGGGACTATGCGCGTAAATGAGAAATTCTAACACATATGTTGTCATTTCGTACAATCCTCAATTTCATCCTGCATACAATCTATTTTACATAGCTGTCTGGCGCATCTATGGAATAATCAAATAACCATGCACGTGTTCTATTCGAATAAAATTACGGACATTATAAGTAATAATTTTCGTTTGCAGAAGCAACTTACTACAAAATACATATTTTTATCAATAGTTGCGAAGCATTTGCGGAAAAGTAGTTATTCACTTACATAAGATCTCTCTGTAAGCAAAATTCGTAGTTCAACCACGACATCCGATGTAATACAACTGACCCAATCCATCAAATGTGGCGTTGTGCTAGATTGTACAAGTGTGTTTAACCCAAGCTAGATGACACCAAATGAATGAGATGCTTTTAGTACACTGGGGAGTAACCTAGGCTTAATAATGATTTTGGGCTGACTGCCTGTAAGATTTGTTAAGCACTGAGTGAGTATTCTGGGACAAGATAATTATAACGTTCACAGAGTGTAAAACTTGTTCGTAGTAATTCATAACCGTTTTCGCAAAACAATAAAATGCTTTAGGACAAAGTTTTGCTGTCACGTATAACTTTGAATAGATTGATATGGGTTGATTCAAATTTTTAAGGTCTATCCACCACTTACACAGAAAGCTTCAGCTTTTAAAGTCGCAGCATTGTCGTTATAATACGGTAAATGGCTGAAAGGAAGGGAAAAACCCAAAATTTGTTTTCAGTGGCGTAATTATGCGATATCAGGCCGGTCAGAGGATTCGACGTTATATGTATTTTAAAATTTTCCAGGAAAGCGGTATTATTTACAATTGATATTCCAACCAGTTTGGTTCTCAACGTGTTTTTTTATAAATTCAAATGCAGTAACGTGTTATGAGACACTGCACAATGATAAGAAAGACACACCTTTATTAATGACATTTGTTACATGCTTAACTGTGCAAAATATTGCGGAGCGTGAAATGACGCATTGAAATGCACTACAATCCTCACTGATGTTTATCAGCTCAGTCGCAAAGTTCAAACATAACAGCTGCACCGATACCTTCTTCATACAAATGTGTAAAAACTAATATAGAAATTTAATTCATTACTTGATTAAGCACGAATGCTGGTGTATAGCTGCTGTTAATATTCAGATATATACAGAATGAGATAAAAGCCCAAAACAATGTCACTGTTAAACAACTGTTATCAATGTAGCCTAGTAACTTATAGCAGGTTAATGGTCAAAACGGGTCTATTAACATACCTTGAAAACAAAAATTGATAACTCCATTAAGTTCGAAAAAACTTCAGCCCTAAATCGTGCCCGTGTTTGTACAGAACGCTTCCATTGTTTGACGTAACTAATGTAGTTCTTAGACTATATTGTATGTGCATAATTTCTTGTACGACCGTCTTAACAGCATCCTAAGCCTTTTCGCTGTGGTCAGCCAGAATTTTTATTACTCGATTTTATTTCAACGAAGGATTGACAGATGTTAACGTTAATCTGAGGCCTAGACATAATATTCAAAACTTTAAACTATTTATAGGTGTTCGATTCGCTATGGATTTGGTAATATTATAGGCTTATTTTTGTGATAATATTTTAGTGCATATAAACTTCCAAATCACCGTTCTGACCATAATGATTCTTATGCTACATGAAACCAAGTTAAGTGGCAGCATAGCATTAGTGTACTTACCAAGGATCCTGGTAGTTGTAATGCTGGCGACGATAGTAAGAAATTCATGATTGATGATTTGCAGGCAACCTTTTTAATTACCCGTTGAGATTGTACCCATTCTTTAGAGAGCTTATTTTCGCAGGAAAACTCTTTCCGATTTGTGATCGTGTAAAGATCAACTTGTACATAAACCGCGGCTTTCTACAACAAAAATTAGCGTGTAAGCCAGCTAAATTTAGTAATGACACAGAACGATAATATAAAACATTTCAGTTACATATTTGCTTTTTAAACTGTGCCAATATGAGGGATGTACCATGTTCAGGGAAAAACGGCATATATATTATGTTACTCCTTAATAGTGGGTCATAAACTTACGGCATAAGGCTGAAAACAACCACGACGTTCCGTGCTTGACTATATGGAAAAACTGAAGAGCAGCTCACTACTCAGCAGAGTCGACCATCACCGAATTGTTATACAACAAAGGAAGCAATTACATTGCGCACAAGTCGATCGATTTGTTCAACCAAATAGGAAGCAGAATCATAGTGCCGCATCATGCGGCATATGAAATATGCAACATGAATATCAAATATGCAAATGGAACACAACCGTTTATAAAGATAGATGTTTGTCTTCTATACAACCACCCTGGTGAGCATATAACTGAAGTTTGTTGCACATTATTGTGGCGCTGGTTCGATTTTTGAAAACCGCGCCGGATTTTCTGCAAACGTAAAAACTGACCTCAATTTCAACAGTATTTTAAAAATTAGATAAAGCTTTGCAGTCATCTTTTATTAATTCGGATTAATTTTACAAAATCAGATTGATGTTTAGGATAAACAGCTTAATATGGTTGCTCTTTTTAACGTTAAATTTTGTGAATCAACCTGCAATAGGCGAACTGATTTTTAGAAGCTGAGGAAATTTTTTACAAAACCTGCACTTTGCAACGCATTTTCCATGTACTTTAATGTGAGGCATTTTGTACAACAATACCAGCGTCAATGCGACCTTAAAATCTTTATACACTCTCGCCAAGTTATATATTGTCATAGATGATTTCTACATAAAGCGCCAAATGTGAAATCTAATTTTAAGACCGAATATTTTGATACCAATTTATCTGGAGCAGGGAAATCGATTTCCCAGCAGCGCCCGGGAAAATAACGGTTACACACACTCCAATACGAAACTGTAGCGTAGAATACAATGTTCGCGCTTACAACGGCGTAAAGACACTTTGTCCCACAATAACATGTTCACATTATAATTCCGAGCTTTTTGTTCAAAATTTATTGCAAAAATTTTCTTAGCAACAAACAACACCGTGTGGGATTTTTTTCGAAATCTCTCAGGCTCGGCGTCATATGTCATGTCAGAAAATTGGATGTATAGAGCCGTTAATATTTCCTAACCAGTTGAGCGTTATTGAATAATCTTATAACGTTAAACCGTATGGTGTCATAGGTATTCAATTTTTAGTCTCGTACGCTGTCTTCTAATCGTCCTTCAAATCGGCGATGTGAGGCAGGAAGTAAATTCCGCTATAACACGATTCGGCGCTCAGAAGTTTTTTTCGCAAATTAAATGTTAAGAAAATGACAATGAGTGTATACGAATGTATTATATATGTGCAATCTTTGTTTACCAAAGGTGTAAACTTAAATCGGATAGTTTCAGTTTCAAGTGCAATATATAAAAATAACAAGCTTCTGTAATTTGAATGTATTTTATTCGAATGATTAATTTTTATTCTCTCCATGCCGGTAGCCTCAGTTCGAAACTGACGTCACACATTTTTGTTAATGAGATGATAATTTAAATTTTCCTTTAATTTTTGCGTTTTTCCCATATGCGACTCTTAATTAAGACTGTTATTTAAGGAATGGCTTGAATCGAGAACATTGTGTACTGCTGTGACACATTTATTTAAAAACAACACTTGATCTGTCTGCTTAAAAATTTCAGGCGAAGATTACTTTTCTATAGCCGAGCTTCTTCATTTTTCACTCAGGCCCGTCGCCAGACCGATCCTGCAGGGGGGCTGTACATTTTCCAGGGGGGTGCACCCAAATATTGCAGACGACTTTAATATCTAGTTTTGGCCTTTGGCACAAGTACTAAAATGTGTAGTTATTGCAAGCATCTATTGTGTAGTTATTGCAAGCAACCAAGCATCTATGCAAAACACCATCGAATTAAAAAACATGACACATGACACTAAAACATACAAAACCTAGTGTCACGCCGCTTTCAGTAAATGTATGCGCTTATGTTTCTGCGCAAAGACTTTCATAAATTTGTCAAGATCGATATGTTTGGTTCTTTGCCGTTCAAAGGCCAAAATACACAGATTCCCTTGACGCTCTTGCGTCATACTGCGACGGTTTGGCCGATGAATTCGTCGTTAGGAAGCCCAAGGCTCGTCGGGGTATTGCCGCTGCTAGATGCCGTAGATTTCCGCGACACAAACTTAGCCATATGCAGACTAATTACTAATCACTGTACTATCTAATACTGTACTTATCTAGTTACTGTACTAATCACAAAGCCTGAAACACAACACAAAATATATATACCGATAAATATATATATAATGTGCCAGTTTGGGAAGCATGGGGGGGGCGAAATATTTTGCAGGTGGGGCGGCGCCCCCCCTGCCCCCCCCCTTAGCGACGGGTTGGCTTTCACTTCGTTGGCCGGTGTACGATGGTAAATTCAGTTGCTTTACGGTTTTGGATTTTTGTTCGAAAACTGCAATGATGCATGTGACCAGTGTTTTAATATGATTATATCAAGACTCTACTATAGTCTATTGATAATTAAAAATAATTAAAAACGAATTTCTATAGCTCTGTATGTTATTTTAGGGGCGCTGCATTCGGCGGCGGAGGGAGGATGAGTGCGTCCCGTCACTTTTCGATAAAAATGTCCTCTTTAAGGCGCGCATTCGCAATTTTCCCCTAGCGCCTCCACCCCTTATGAGTGCCCTTCCCTCCTCCCGCTATTTTCTGAATTGTACGCTGCGCCCGGTATTATATGCAGAGTGAAATGACACATCCCTTCTTGGCATTTTGCTCTACTGCTGAAATATGCAAATATACATTTTCGTTCATTTTATTTCATTTTCGAATACAGCTTTTATTCTTTAACTTTCCAATTTTTTCGTCATTTGCGGCCTGCAGATAACCGATCTCAAGATCTAACACGTATGGTTCAGTATAAACGCCAACACAATGGAGAAACGGAAGTATCGCGAAAAAATTTCACGAGTTTGACAATGATAATACAATAAAATCATAAGACAGAAACCTAGTTTAGAAATCTACAGTACAAAATATGTTGATCCAAATTTACTAACCACGGATAAAGAATCATTATCTAAAGAGTAAGACCTTAAACCCTCAGGAATTATCGTAACCCTGCTGGGCCACAATGGCTACAATTCATTAACAGGAGCCGAATAAGAATGAACCAAATTTTACATTATACTCGACATCATATTTTCTGTTACATTACAATCAAAGTTCACATTTTGGATAGGTTCTTCCTTGGAAGCTATCGAACTAAACTACTTTTGAGTGAGATTGAGAACGCGAATAGCAAGATAGCGGCATAACATTATCACCTGTAAGCAGGTATAATGTTATGCCTTAGAGACCTCAGTAATCGTACCAGATACTAAAAATCTACGCAGGCCAACCAATCAGGCGCGGCGAACACACCTTGTGAAGCGCGCCTGGCGCCTACTAAGCTCCATAGCTTCTTGGATCTGACCGATAAAAGTTACAAAACCGTTAAATTTGGGAACATATCGGTCCAAGTTTGAGGTTATGATAGCCGGCCGGTGTTAGGAAGTTGCGCCATGCAGCTGGGTACTGTTATTACACTAACACATAACAAAACTGTCGATGCCCTTTTGTGTACGCTGTGTTGTGATTACAAAAATAGAAACGAAGTTTGCGAGATGGCGCGAAAGTCAGAACCTGGACACTTAAAAAGAAGTTATACCGTGCGAAGCAGTTATTTGCACTTTTGTCTCCACTTCAGAGGTAAGAATTTCGGCTCGTGGCTAGGCACGACCGGGTGCTGCTCGGCCTTTGGGCCGGAGTGAGCGGGCTGACATTCACTTATGAACTGGTCGGGCCGGGTCGATATGGCGCACATCCCTGCTGGGTGGGACCTGGCTGACCTTTAATTCCAACGGTCCATGCAAAAATTGATTTCTACTCCATAACACGAAGGTGGAAAACAACGCCAAAAACATACATTCTATCACTGCGTATGTTGCTCATTTTTTCAAAGCTCTACATCATAAGCTATTGATTATTATAGCTTGTCACCTATTGGCATACTGTGCCAGCGCCATTTTGCCAGGACCATGCACGCTATATCTACTTCCTACAAGATATTACAAAAATGCTTGCTTTATTATTATATTTTAATTAGTGTAGTGCAAGGCATCGTTTGAGAAGCCAGTGAGCTTCACGTTCTGTCGACCACAACATTTGGCGCTGAGTCAGGTACCACGGTTATCTTTTGCTTCAGGGTAAACAATAATACACAGTTTATAATATTCCGTGGAAACACAATTGATATTAGGTAGCTAAATTCATTGAAATTTGTCGAGTCTGGTCAGACTCAGATTTACTGATACGCACTGTACGCAGCTGCGTAGGGCCTCCCCAATTCAGGGGCCTCCCCGGTCGTCGCTCGTGGAGATTTTTTTTACTAACGGTTACTCACCTATCGCGACAGTTTTTTTGCAAAACTATGCAGAAATTGTTTGCGAATTATAGAAACCTAATTATATTTAGTATTCATCGTCATAAACTTAAGAACTAACTTTAAATCTAATGTTTTTGCTTTCAGACTTTAATGCCCAGTACTTATTGAGTAATTTAGTCGTTTATGTTCTATTTTTACCAACTTAAATGCTCATAACAATATCTAGTATCTAACAGTGGCTCTTAATCTCAAATAGCAACTTTGCAAAACATGTTTTTGGTGCAGAGAAATGTAAGCGTAAACCGGAAAATGAGGCGAAGATGGCCGAAACTGTAGAAAAATGTTCTCGGTTGACTGATTTTTCTTTTAAGTCTAAAACTACAGAAGCTCAAAATGATTCCTCTTACTCTTATCCTGAAGCGCATATCGAGCTTTACATGCCGTCTAATGACGGGTATGAGCCCGAGTGTTTGCCTTCAGATGAAGTGCCTAATATCAAGAACACTTCCTCTGATCCATTCATGTGGGAGAGATTTTCTCTGGCCGACCAGCTGTACTGAATTGAACACGGCCGATTAGCTTGCCAGAACCGGACAGCGTCACTCATGTTATCTGAAAGCACAATAAGTGGAACAGCTCGAATGTTCAACCAATACCACTTCACCACAACTCTGTCCAATGACGAGAGCGCTGTAAGACAATGGCTAGCCTACTTACCCGCTACGGGTAACATTTACTTGTTCTGCTGTCGAGTTATATCTCCTGGAACATCAACTCTGTCCAACGTGGAAGGATACTCAGACTGGTCAAACTGCTGGAAGGTGTTGGCTCGCCATGAAGCTTGTGCTTGGCATAGGAAATTGATTGTAGATATGCAGCTCAAAACTGCAGGCGGTACAATCGACTGGGTCGTTACTGATCAGATAGTAGCGGTATCATTGTACTGGAAGGCAGTGCTGCGCAGGGCTGTCGAGGTTGTCAAATTTTTAGCTGAACGTGGTCTAGCACTTAGAGATGAGAATCAACTTTGTGTTCTTCAAACAATCGCAATTTTCTTGAAATTATCGAACTTTTGTCTAAGCTCGACCCATTCGTAGCTGGTCACATGCAACGATACGGTAATAAAGGCAGTGAAAACCCAGTTTTCTTTGTTCTACCGTTGTTGATAAGCTCACTTTACTCACGGGCTAAGAAATTCCTTGGTTTCTGAAACTGTTCGAAAGCCAAAACGCTTCAGCTGCATGCCGGATGTTAGCCCCTGCGACCAAATGTCTTTAACTCTTCGCTATGTGGACGACGGAGGTGAACTACAAGAATTTCTTGGTTGCTTTTTCGCCATACAAAGCAATACATCGCAGACTATTTTTTGAGTCTGGCCGGTTCGGTATTGAAATAAAGAACTGTCATGCGTAAAGTTTGACAATGCCAGCAACACATCATAACAAGATCAAATCTCAGTTGCAGCATGCCTCGCATGTCCCTTGTGCTGGTCATTTCCTTAATCTCATCGGCATTCAATATATTGCTTAGAAGGCACCAAATTTCTCGATTTTCTTGAGGAGCTTTACACTTTTGGGGCCTCCTCCACGAACCGTTGAAGCAAGCTAGCAAAACATATTATGTACTGCTAAACCACAACTTCACACCTTGAAGCGGCTCAGTGACACCTGATGCATAGCCATTACAGTAGTCTTCGAGCTCTCTATTCAAACTATGAAAACTACTATACAGTGTTTTTAAAAATGGGACACGAGACAGGTAATCATACTCGCTCATTGGCCTATAAACTAGAGCACAAAAAATGCTATGATGTGAGAGCTTTGATTTCGTTTTCTTGCTCCTTTTGATACCGCCAACCAAGTTGTGCAGTCAGCTTATGCGGAGTTGCGAAACGTCGTTAGTACATTTGACTCGCTATCTGAGTTTTATGCTGGCTTACGTAACAACATTGATTTAATCCAAGAACGCGTTGTTACACTGATGTCCTCGATTTTAAAAGAGTATAGCAGTAAGGAAAACTGGAGCCATAAACTGGGGGCTTTTGGTGATGGTAATGCGGTTTCAACAACATTCGTAAGTCGGTAGAAGTTCCTGGTTAGCACATATTACGCAATGGTGGATCGTTTAAATTCGAAGATTGACAAACGGAAATCCGCTTACTGTGGCTTAAATAAAAGTTTCGAGTGTTTGTACAGCCTGTCGTTAACCGTTGCCTCTTGCGACAGTCAAACGATTATTGACATTTTTCTAGAAAAGTTTAGCCAAAACAGTTACGACGAGTTTGAACAATTTCGTTGATTTCAGTTTCCTTATCAAAATCAATGCTCCTGCTGTACTGTAAATTCCCAAAATCATTGCTCTACAGACTGCCGAAATCCTCCTTGAGAACAGTTGCGTTATCTTGTCAAAAATTCACTTGTCGCCGCCGCCTTTCCTAACGTCGTTATATCACTTCGCATCAACATGTCAACTAGTCGCTCGATTTGCGAGGCTGAACGCTCGTTCTCTGGATTAAGCCGTATAAAAACTGTTTGATTCACAATGAACCAGGAGCGCCTAAACACTCTGGCAAATCTCTCTATGGAAAACGAATTAAGGAAGCGGCTGACTTATAAAAACGTTATCGAAAAATTTGCAAAGCAGAAAGATCGAAGCGTGTTACTTTGAGGTAACAATCGCTTAACTAACTTTTGTTCTCTTTTTACTAGGTTATTGTGTTATCAGGCAGTGGAGCCTGCAGGAATAGTTTCGCGAAACCGAAAGCCATGGAACCGAGGATTGCCTGAACCTCAAAATCTTTCTCATCCACTACAGGGTGCTAATTGAGCGAGTGAACAGCGAAGGATTATTTATAAGCCTCACCGCTCTGAAACTATTCGTTGAAAGATTTTTAGGTTTGCAAGCCCATAAAATGTTGTTGTGAAACAACAGTGTTTCTTAGGGCCACCGAGGCTGGTCTGCGTAGGGCCGCCAGACCTAAACCCGGTAATGAATCTGGCCCTTGATTTCGTATGTGACCTAGGCAACGCGTGCCAGAATCATATCCAGAGCCCGAATCTTTTTAAAAGTAACTTCACTCGTCCAATAGTGCCCTTTTGGAGACAACACAGCTCTGTTTTTCTCGAGAGGAAAAAATTTGTTTCTTTATTGACAATATAGTGCCCAGCGTAAGCAAAACTATTTCAAGTTTTATAAGATATCGCAACGGCTGTTTTTACCATTGCGATTCAACAAATGTCCAACAGAAGTTTTAACCTTTTTAACGAGATGCAGAGCTAGGTTCAATTAATAATGATTGTATATCAAAATAAGCTAACCGGTAAGAATTTTAGTGCATTTTTCATATCACAGGTTCCATCGCCGGTTGGTGAGATCAAAGTACTGCTATAGTCAGAGCAAACACGCATTGCTATTGTTTCGTTTTTAGCAACTGGAAATGCGGGTTTCTTACAGAGGTCGTTTGCGCTTTGCGAGAACAAATAGTCAAGTATGGCCGAATGTTGTTCGCCGAATAATGAAGGTCGTGGTTTGCAAAGATCGTCGTAAAAGCTAAAATCAATTATGTTTAAAGAGCTTACTTTAAACCATAAATGATATCAGTTTTTTTAATTGACACTCGTTTTCTAATTCGCTGAATTTGCTCTGCGGTATTTCACGTGTTATATAATAGTCGAGCGAATATAACTTATAATTAAGACGCTTTTAACTGCCACGAAAATTGAGTATTGTTGTATATTACAGATAAGTGTGTGTTTTAAATACAATACGTGCATTACGAGAGGGCCAATAGATTGAACATAAATTTTATTTAAAAACATACCTACAGAAGAAAAATTCACACGAAACATGTTAATATGTGTTTACCTAACCATAGTTTGGAGGCTACTTCAATAGCATTTTCACCTTCAAATATAAAGCACAAGTTGGTGAGCCACAATGCTATTGCAAATTACATGTACTTCATTAAGGTATCCACTTTGTAAGAAAAAGCTGTTGCACAACTTAAGTGAGTTCGGTTAATTCTAAATTTCTGGAGTAATAAGTGTAATATTGCGACAGCAAATCAATGTGAGGCAGGGCTCTGAAAATTTTATATACCATATATGGTCGTATAAGCTAGCGCAAACCCTGCGGTCACTGTGTCGTTGTGCCACGTGTATAAATATCATCATCACAAAGATAGCTCTAACTACCCTTAAACACCAAAGAACTAGATAAAACTTTTTGATATAACGCAAACAACACGAGCCCCAACTGCGACAATACTCTTATATGGCCGAGATCTGAGATTCCATGTGGGACAGTGGATGTGACTAAGAGGGCTGTGTCGGCTGGGGGAGTTGGTGAGAGGTCGTAAGGGGGAATAAATTAGACAAATTTTCAGGTTTTTGGCATTTATTTTACCATTTTCCCTACGTTTTTCCAATTTACCCCAATTCCTCCCAATTTCGCTCAGTTTTTTCTCATTTTTACTCAATTTTTCCTATTTTTGCCAAAAATTTTCGCGCGGAGCCTCAGGGTGATCAAACTTTCTCGCAGTGAAGGATCGGCTAGCCCAGGGTAGGGAGCAGGGGGGTCCGAGCCTCAGGGAGAACCATCCCCCTGTCGCCTATGAGCATGTATTTACAATACTGATAATTAAATTATAATGCAGCATATGGGACTAAATTGAAAGTTAAGATACTCAGCTAGCTATATTAGATAGCTGAGAATCAGCTATATATATTGCGGTTATTTGCTGTGCTGTTAGCCGTTTTACACCAGGTTCAGGATTAAACTGAGTTGCAACTTGTCAGAGCTCCAGTAGATAAGCCTGCGTCAACGTGTAGATAATATTACAAATCCTTCTCACCAGTTTAAAGGACCACATTGCTTTTCACCACACCGAACTTGACCACAGCCAGGTACGTTTATCGTCGCTGACAGTGCGAGATTTTTAAGACTAATGTTCGGTGGAATTTGAATAGTTGCTTCGACGTCAAAACACGATGGGTAATGGTACTAAAGTAAGACAAAACAAAAATCAGCTCAGGATTTCATCAAATAATTACGCTGGACGCTCCCTACATACATGAATTGTATTTGTATTTGCAATGATTTTCGGATATCTAGTTTATATCCGGAACAGCCAAACTTAATACAGCATCAAAAGCACTCTATTGACATAAAATTTCGGAGATAACCTTAACCACAAAGCTGCATCTCAGAGAGGAAGACATTTAGGCGCTAATTCCATTCAGCTGAGTCTGACGTACCGAAACCAGAAGGTATGGCCTGAAATTGATAACTCTTAATCGGTATTATCTGCTTTTTTTATAAACCTATTTAGTTTTTTGCCAAGTTCTTATCTTTGTTCAAAAGTCAAATTCAAATCCCTAAAATGATCTACAGTTTATATAGAACTGCACGTCGTACTCTTGCTTGTAAATTATCTGCTGATACTAATCACGTCTGTTGCATGATAGCAATGACCCGTAATTATCAAGTTACCGTTGGGTTTACACTAGGTAATAGGAGCCATAAATTGTTGCACTGCTGCTGTGTAAGATTTGAGGGAAACTGAACAACTGCGCCAGCAAATATTACCACTGTTTCAGCGATTAAGCAAACCGGAAAGATGCATGGGTTAGGATATAAAGGGTTATCCAAATCTTCCTTCCAAAATTGTAGAGGCTTTCTAACGGTTTTGTAGGCTCTAACCGCTAAATTCGGGTAGCAAGTTTTCCAAGCGTAACCGATTTGTCTATCGCGTTATGCCGCGCTACCATACGTTTAAAAAGGTGCGTGTTTAACCGCCGTCGGAGTGAATTTTATATTTGTAGTCGGTTTTTGATTAAAGCAAATAAATGACGCTCGTAAGATATAAAATCATTATGGAACTAATATATCACTAGGAAAAGGTGATTGAAGTCTTTGCTATGGCGTGTATTCTATTGGTGTGAATTGAAAAACGATGAATTTATCTGCCAAAGCTGTGACTAGGCAATTTCACAAATATTAACGGTCGAAACTATAGAAGCATAAATCATAATATAAAAGGCTTCAGGTTTAACGTACGTCCACAAAATTATAGAAACTCAACGGTCCGCGCGAAGCATCTCGTTGTTCTTAACACATCCAAATATAAGTATATGTATACAGTAATTATAGGTTCTTAATAAACCTCATCTTAGCACTTCAGGTAGTTATTATTGTCAACTTTGTGAAAATGTTCTGTGTACTTTAGGTATTAATTTGAAATAATATGGTAGTGGTAGTGCCTAGAAACGCCAACAACTGTTTCCAGGTCGGTTATAATTATTCTATTGATTTGTTTGGCTATCTCACCTACGTCGCTTCCGGGAATACTATCATAACCAATTGTCTAGTTCATGCGAATCCTGTTCGAGCGCCCAGCCCTGCTTATGTTGTTTAGACCAAAAAGAAGCAACTGACATACTTTTCAATGCTTGCAATAAAGAAAGGATTTTTGAAAGAGCCAGTATATTTTTCATATCGGGGTTGGTATGGCCATTTAAAGCGGTGTGGATACTTCAATTTTTAAGATATATACTAAAGCCTTGGGCTAAGCAAGAAACAAATAATAAATTTTGCATAAGTATCTGTATCTCAGTATTCTTTATTTCATTACATGATCTTTTCGTGTATCAGTCGTCACGGTGTTCTAATTTTCGTTTTTCTGTCGGTTTTGCGCACTCATAATTACTCCTGCGATTGCAGCTGTCGAAAAATACATTTTTGATCTTTCAGAAAAAAGTTTATCAAGTGTGTTTGTATAGATAGTTGGGGTGGGGCGTGTTTGCCAATTGGCGATGCTTTTTCAACGTAATTGATAAAACATACAATGAGATACCTGTATAAAGTGGTTTATGGTGTAGTCAACACGTACTCGGTAGGTTTTGTCAGATATTCAGGGTAGTATAAACAGTTTAGAGTTGTATGGACAGCTCGTTTTCAGAGTCATGCACCGCTGTTGTTAACCTCATAATAACCCAAAAGAGGAAATGTGTGAGCGTACGAAGTGGGTGCAATAGCTGTGAGTGGTTTAGTAAAAAATTTGGGGATAATACTTTTGATTGCAAACACTGATCTGACAATCCGATTTGATTGTATTCAATTACAGAGATACTTATGTACCGAAAAAACCCATAACCAAAGACATGAATATTACTTTTAACGAATAGCTGGTCAAAGCTCTAGTGGCACGCAGATTCAAGAAATTTATATGATCAGTCTACTTTAGATTTCCATCTATGATTTTTTCGAAAACTTTAGTCATCTTTTGAAAAACTGGATACGCAGGTTTGAGAATTTTATTTAATTGAAGTGTTAAGTTGATAAGTACTCTCTGCGAAGCATATGAAGGAAGCAGTAAGAAGGTATACCTTAGTGAGCAATTTTCAGATTATATTTCTTCAAATAATTTAAAGTGTTCAGGGTACACATATCTTAAATACTTGAAAAGTTCGATAGCTGTCGCCTAACTCAACATGCATATAACGTTTCAAATTACACAAGTCAGCTTATAGTAATTATAACAGTTTGTATTTACTGCATGAATTGGTTTACTAAAGGCAAATATGGATCCAGATAACTAAAAAGACAACCAAATAACCAAAGAAACGACGTATATGTTTGTGAAAACAAAAAGAGAATACAGCATTCACTAACCACTCCATCCACCAGTGCTTCATTATCAAAAGTAACTGATAAACTATGGAACTTGAATCCATCAGCGCTATCGTAATTGAAGTTTTGATTTACTAAAACTGTCAACTTGTATAAATAAGAAAGTTTGGCAATACAGTATCGACTAACAGAGATATTACCTATAATTCTAAGAAAGCCGAAAATCTGCATTAAAATTCAATGTTCGAAATAACAGCAGACAAACATTTTTGCCTGTCAAATATTCATTTTAACCCTCGTTCCACCAGAAAATTACCGTTCGTGCTAAAATACTATTATGTATTTATTATGCAAATGCAAATGCACATCCGATTATAAATAAGAAGCGACATATTCCGACTGGCTATAAGAGAAAATGGCGGCTCTACACATTTCTTTCAAGCGCTTCTAAGATCAACGACGCTCCTAGTACTTGTTAAGGCACCACGTGGCACTAGTAATGGCTGTCTTGAAAAAACAAGTTAATACAAAATGTTACAAAACCTGATGTCAGACTGCAAATCTTAATACAGAAAAGCGGCACTGACAATACACATCATTTCCACTAACATGTGATTAACTGGATAAGAACATGCTAAATTTAAGTTAAAGTACAGCATTATACTATCAATGTGCGCTTTTTATGATCATGTTATGTATTCTTCGCGGGGTTTTAGCTGGTTTCTGTTTAGCTGTTTAGCTGGTTTAGGTACGGGTTTTCGAGTTGGAGCTGGTTCTACGGGCGGTTGGCTATAAACCGGGGCGGATTGCGTGGGTGGCGGTCTAGGAGGTGTCGAGTATGGTGTGATCCATTTGTCTGGGGTATACTCCTCTAGCGTAGCTTCGAATCCTAGCAGCATTAGTGGCGTATGCGGGAGCGGAGTAGGTGGAGCTGAATATGCGAGGCGAGGCTTGGGATATTGTTGTTCATGCAGTTCCGGGGATTCACGATGGGGCGGTATGGGACCGGAGGTTTATCCGAATCAGCGACTAAGAGTTGTGAGTGGGGACTACGGTAGGTTTGAGTGGCGGCTGCGGCGCGGCGTTGGGCAGGCGTAAGCGGCGAAGTCTGGACGGCATGTTCTACGGCTGAAGTTGGAGAGATGGCTTGTTCGGGCGTGTGGGGTGAGGACTCATCTGGATCCTGCGAAGCAAGCAGTTCGACAAGGCCTAAGTCGTTGACGTTGAATGGTCGCAACGAGCGGCCATCGCCTGAGCGTGGCAGAGCTAAGGGTCTGGTCGGTTCCTCAGTCCTGACGGATCGCTCTTGTTCCCGGATGGTGACTGTGGCAGTATGTTGTCCGTATTCTGGAGAGAATGAGCCTGGGGTTTATCAAGCGCGTAAGGCAACTTAGTGGGGTCTTGGATAGCGAGTTCCTGCGAGATAGCGGGCCATTCGGTGTCGGGAGTTCTATCGGGGTCACAAATAGGTAACCTGTTTTGTGGTAGAGCTCCGGATGAACCTTGAGCTGGGGCTTGGATGGCTAATTGTTCCACTACGGCACGATGTATGTCAGCCTGAGCTTGCGTGTATACTAGATTAGGATCACCGATCTCCACGCTAGTTGTATCAGATGCACCGTCGATGTCCTGGCGCAACCGGTCGACTGCCTCTGGGTCGGCAGCCTGTAATTCCGTAGCGAAATATTTATCGGCAAGGATAGTTTCTCCTGGTTCTTGTAGTGCAGCCTCAATGTAAGCGGGAGGCACGGCCTTCAACAAATCGGCCATGTCCGGAAAACTACTTAGTGGTCTGTAACATGGTTTGGTGCGATTAACATGAACTACATGGTCGGAGGCATTGGGTTGTCCGGGGAGTTTGACACAAATGCAGGGTAGTATTATCTTAGTGATTTGGTACGGTCCGCACCATCTGCGTTCTAGCTTGCGGGATAATCCAGGTGTTGTGTAGTATCGGTAGACCCAAACATGATCGTTAACTCGATAATCCGGGACCTTAATTTTGCGATTGTAATAGCGTTTACTATATTCTTTAGCCGACTCCATGGAGCGATAGGCTCGATCTCGGATCGTGGCTAACCATCGTTGTACGTTAGCACGATAAGCTTCTGCTCCGGGATAGCGTCCCCAATCAGTATGTGTCTCGATTCCACCGGGTACTCGGGGTTGGAATCCGTGCATGAGCATGAAAGGTGGGTAGTGTGTAGAAGCGTGTACTGCGGAATTATAGGACATTATGCAGTAGGGCAGAACTACGTCCCAAGTAGTATGGTCATTCTCAGGTAAAGCTACTCTTAAGAGGAAAAGTAATGTGCGATTAAAACGCTCGATCTCTCCATTTGCCTTCGGATTGTAACTCAAAGTTTCTCTCTTAAAAGTGTGTAGCCTAGCGCATAGGGCTTCCATAACTTCTGAGACGAAGCATCCTCCTCGGTCGGAAACTAGTTCCTCGGGAGCGCCATAGCGGCATACTACATCTTCGACGAAAACTCGGGCTACACTCTTAGCTGTTTGGTCAGGCAGAGCGGCGGCGATAACTAACTTGGTGAATTGGTCAATGAAAGCAATGACATACCTATTTCCTTTTCGGGACAGAACCCGGGTGTCCAATATTTCGACGAACATGCGGTGCATAGGAGCGCTAGCCAGCGGGTTATCTCCGAGCGCGGTTCGAACATTTTGGGGTAAATTACGTGATCGCTGGCAAAGTACGCACCGTTTTACATATTCGTCTACGTCCTTACCCATGGTTTCCCAGTAATAGAATTGTTTGAGTTTACTTAGTAGACGATCCCTACCTGGGTGTCCACCGAATAAAGTGTCGTGTTCGTGTTTAAGTATTTGTCTAATGAGTAGTCTGGGAACGCACAATTTAGGTCTGTGGTTGTTAGGCATGATGGGATGCAAGTAAAGAATGGCTGTGTCAGGGCAGAGACGGTAGTGGTGGACTTCTAATTTGAGAGCAGTCGCTGCCTTTTCGTCAGCGGGTGGTTGTCGAGTATGTAAGTACCACCATATGGGTCCAAATTGCTTGTCTCTACGTTGGATATAAGGTATGTAATTGAGGAGATTTCGTCCTTCATACTGTTGGAAGTGTGGTAAGTATATGTGTTCACCAGTGTCATAAACCTGTTCAGGGCGTTGTAGTTGTACTCGGGGTCCACAGGCGTAAGCGACCTTAATTAATGTGTCGAACTCCTCGACTTCTGGTAATCCACCGTATCTTTTCCTAGCAGTTGTTGGTAATGTCCGGGGTCTACTGGGATCAGGTGTACCAGCAGTGGCACGGGTTGAGCTTTCGCTTGCCGCGCCAGGGGCGGGCGGTGTCGGAGCAGTCGGGGGTTCTAGTGGTAGCGTGGGTCTAATGAATGGATCAGGGGCTGATGAAGGTCCAGGGGCTGAGCCACTCCCACGTTCTTGAGTTGGGGCTGGTTCAGTCGGCTGTCCGGGTGCGGTCGAGCGCTTCCAGGGCATCTCGACTCCTTCAGGCCATGGGTCGTCGATGTCTCCACAGAAAATGAAACGCGTCGGGTCCGGTAGGGGATCATATCCTGGTCCTCCGAACATGCGCTAAAAGCGTTCCCTAACGTATTCGGGTGGGAGGTTAACGGGAGCGTCAGGAGGAAGTCCCATTAATTGTCGCGTAAGTCGTTTCCAAGCTTCTTCAGTAGGAAGTCTCCGCGGTGGTTTGGCAGGAGCTTTGTTTCCATAATCCTGTCCTTTTACGGCTACGGCGACCATTCGAGTATGGTCCTGCTCGTCGTATTCAGCTTCGTCGGCGGAGTCAGAAAAGTCCACGTCGTGTCGGGGATCGCGCGAAAGTCCATCTGCGTTGGCGTTGGCCTTACCAGGGCGATATTCAATATTGAAACCACCGAATTCCATGAGTAACTCGTTACGCCATTGGGCTAAGCGTGAGTTTCTCGGTGGTCTCTCAAATAGTGCCTTAAGTGGCTTGTGACCAGTCTCGACATGGAATTCGTGTCCAAGCAGGTAATGCCTAAAATGTAGAGCGGCCCATCGAATAGCGAGGGCTTCGGTTTCAATAGCGGGATATCGGTGTTGGTAGTCCACTAAGGATTTGCTAGCGTAGGCGATAGGCAGTGTCCCTTTATCGGTCTTTTGCGAGAGCACGGCTCCTAAAGCGTATCCTGAAGCGTCCGTTTGTAGTATGAAGGGTTTGGAAAAGTCCGGGTAGATGAGTAGTGGTTCTTGTACTAATGCTTTGCGCAGTCTTCCGAATGCTTCCTCGCATTGCGATGTCCATTTGAATTCGTTGTCTTTACGCCGGAGGGCATTGAGTGGTTCACAGATTTCGGAATAGTGTGGTATGAATTTGTGGTAGTAGCCTACAAGTCCTAGGAAGCTCTGTAACTGTTTGAGTGTCTCAGGGCGTTTGTAGTTATCGCATGCGGCAGTTTTCTCGGGGTCAGGTTTAACTCCTTCGGAGCTAATAATGTGTCCAAGATATTTTAATTGTTTCTGTCCAAATTGGCATTTGGAGGGTTTTAGTTTGAGGTTAGCCTTACGAAACCTGTCAAAGACGGTGATGAGATCTGCTAGTTGCTGTTCAAATGTGGGTGAGAAAACTAATATGTCGTCTATATAAATGAGGCATCTCTCCCATTCTAAGCCTTTTAAGATGATCGACATGCACCTTTGGAAGGCGCCTGGAGAAGAATTTAAGCCAAAGGGTAAGACATTGTATTCATACTGTCCATGAACAGTGACAAAAGAAGTCTTTTCCTTGGTTTCGGGATCCAATTCTAATTGCCAAAATCCTTTGTTAAGGTCCAGGATTGATATGAATTTGGTGTTTCGCAGGCAGCCTAATATGTCGTCTATGCGGGGTAACGGGTACAAGTTGCGTTCGGTGACCACGTTGAGTTTGCGAAAATCCACGCACAAGCGTAAAGTGCTGTCACTTTTAGTGACGTACAGTATGGGGGAACCCCATGGTGAATCGGAGGCAGTTATAAGACCGGCTTCTACCATATTATTTAGTTCTTCCCTCAAGGGTTCACGTAAAGAGTGTGCCAATCGATAGGGCACTTGTTTTATGGGTTTCGCGTCCCCAGTGATTATCCTATGCTGGTGTACACCACACCTACCTAGGTCGAATGGGTGCACACTGAATATGTCGGCATTTTCGGAAATAGTGGTCTTCAATTGTTTTAGTTCATAAGGGTTAAGCGTGGTTTGTCCAAAATCGATTTTGCTTAATACTTGGATGGAGCGTTCCGTGTCGATTGTTTTCTTTTGGTCGTTTATGACCTGCACTACGTTATCGCGTGTAACTCCTATGCAGTTGCATTGTTTGGTGTGTTGTGGAGGTCCGAGTTGGAGTAGGCGCTTGTTACTGTCGTACAGGAGCTCAACCTCATTGTCGTCAAGCATCTCGATGTGCCCTATTGTTTGTCCTGCGTGGATTGCAACGGGTAAGTTTCCAAAGTTCATCATTGCCACTGGAATCATGCGTTGACCAGTGAGCACTAGGGCGTGTGCGATGGCGATGTCCCTAATGAAGGGATCTGGTATAAACAAAGCTTGGCCAGTGGGCGGTTGTGTGATATCGGGGACAGCGTTGATGAATAGTTCGGTATTCGGCGGTACCTGTGTGTATTTCCTTGATACCGCGTTAATGACTGGCGGTCGATAGTCTCCTTGTTCTGCAAAGGGTGCGGAACAGTTCTCAGTTCCGTTTGATAAATCCAAACAGCGGTCCTTGAAATTTATGGCTACATATGGTAGTAAAGCCATGAAATCGGTGCCTAAGATACATTCATATGGCGTGTCGGTAGTTACTTGGAAGTCACATGGAGTGCTCAGCGAGCCTATGATAATTGGGGCTTTCACCACTCCACTAATTGTCAGTTCCTGTTGTGTAGCTGATACTATGCGGGTGGTGTTAGTGTCTCTGGGTACTAAACCTAAACGGGCAGCTAGGGCTTGTGACATGATTGAGACGTCAGCTCCTGTGTCCACAAGTGTTGTGACGGGAGTGCCGAGTATGGTTGCATTGATCAGCAGCGGGGTATTGCCTGCATTCATAGTGTTTAATTGTCGGGTGAACATACCTTGTCGGGGTCCACGGCGTAGGTCACGGGTAGGAGCAGCGAATAATTCGTCGTCCTCAATGAATACAAGTTCCTCTTCCGACGAAGCACGGGTGGTCAATAGTCGGTTGGAGCGACCCGGGGCACGATTGGACACAACGGACACGTGCGGCGTCCCCGAAGGTACAATTGAAACCTCGGTCGGCGAAACTCGGGGTGTAGTCTCCTCCTCAGGTGGTGCGCTAGGGCCTCTTTTGTCGGCTGTAATCCATCTAATTTCTTTTCGGGGTTTTCCGTCAGTTTTGATCAGTCTCCCGCGGCATGGTAGCCATCGGGGTGGATAGTACGCGTACTTAGGGGAGACCTTACACTTGGTCATGCAGTAGACCAGACTAATTACACTAACGATGATGGTTATTATAAAGTAAGGCGAAAGTCCGGTGTACTCTAAGGCAGGAAAGTTAACTATCTTTTGTACTTGTTCCTTGGCTATCTGAGCTACCTGTAAGTTTGTCGCCTTAGCATCGTCAAGTGAACTCCAGGTTAAAGGTCTTAATTTGAGGCCGGAGAGCCGGTCAATAGTAATGTTAGGTCCAAATTTGATGGTGATTTCCTCTGGCTCTAGCATGCTCGTTAGTACAATCGATCCTACAACCAACTGTGTATAATTTCCGTGGGGAAACCATAAGATTCCGTTGGGTGGAACCTTAATAGTCTTGCCTAAGGTTACGTGCGCGAGCTGTCTACGATTAGTCAGTATAACTTCGGGTTCACTAGTCCTAATTAGAACACCTTGAATAGTTGTATGTACGGCTGTATCGTTGGCCAGTGGGCCGATAAGCGTGCGGTTGCTGCATGCGCGTTTGGTGGATTCTGGGACGAATTCACCTGCGATGATTCATTCTAAGCAATTTGTACTGTGGTCAGTTAGCAGCGCGTGGGGTGCACAAAAAGCAATTCCGGGTCGGTGTTTGCATGCTCCTAGATTCAGAGACTCGAAACGCACATGTCCCAATCTGGCTGCGTATTGCGGTAGCGGTAGTCTTAATTGCGTAAGCGTGTCGGGAGCGTTCCAACCTGTGTTGTAGACCCGAAAATAAGGTCGAACATCACTGCGTTTAGGCAAAGGTAACTGCAAAATAAAGCCAAAGCGAAATCCAGTTAGATCTACACTCACGGGCATCACTCGACCAAACTGATAAGCCAAGCTGGGTTCTTGCATCAGAATGGTCTTGGATATGCGGGGATCCATGGCGAATAATCGTCGTAGCATGACGACGTCGATACCGCAGGGGAGAGTTCACCGTTTAACATAGACTCCATAATGGACTGTACCGACGAGCGCATGTTCGCTCGAAGTATGTGGTCAATCAATTGATGACGCACGTGCGTGACCTCTTTCTGGTCAGCACATCGGACCAGTTCAATCATGGAGACTACTTCCTGTATACTGTGGTGTAGAAATGCATAAATGTCCTCATTAGCTCGGGTTAATTGCTTTATTGCCTTAGTATTCCGAAAAGAGACGTCATTCGTCTCGCGCATAAATTTTTCGAGAACGGTCACTTGCTGACGTACGTTATTAATATGAACGCCGTTAGCAAAGGCCATTCCTAAACCTAGAAAACCGGAAACGGCGCCTGCAGCGGCGGCGATTAAGCTTGCAAAGCGTTTTTCTCGGCGGTTGGTAAGGTCACATAGGTGCTCGTTCTCTACGCAGAAGGAATGCACGAGCAGCGAATAATAATTGGTATCTAATATGCCATGATATGCGTCGTCTAGTTCGCGTTCTAGTGCGCTCAAGGTTGTATGTAGCTGCGGGTACTCAGTACAGTTCGCTTTCCTGCAGAAATCGGCTCGGCAGGAACCGTTGTCCTCATACGGTGGACAAACATTGCTCACGTAGGGGTCGGACTTGCGTTCCCAATCTCTCAATGATAGCTGCAGGACTCTGGTCGGAAACTGCTGCTTGAAATACATTTTATGCTTACGCTATTATGACCACCAATTTTTCATTGAAAGTGGCTTATGTAGGTTTTTTACGGCTCTTGCCTATTTTGATTTTGAATTTCGGATCAGATTTCATTAGTTACGCTATATTTGGCGATTCGCCGCCAGTTATTTGCGATTCTTGGCCTTCCGTAGTTGTACAATGTCAAAACTAATCCGAGTTAGTCGCCGTCGTTTCTTGGGCTAGTCCTCCAACCAAAAGATTATCCCATAGTCCACTATATATACTTCCGTTTATGAGATGCATATGATTTTTAACATATTTCCGCATGTTGTTGGCGTAAATATATCAGAACAATTGTAACAGTTATTTAATTATTTCGAGCGAAAATGTGAATTGTGGCTTGTCGGAGATAAGCCACGAATCGGTGGATCGGGAATTCCGAGAAGACTGTATATCGTGCTGTCCGTCTAATGATCTTTTCTGAGGGTTTTGGGCCATAGTTTTTAAGGATGTAGGCGACTGACAAGTTAGTTTAGTTGATACGACTTACTTTGGGCCAAGAAGTCGAATGATACCTCATTTAACCGGATTCGGCCACGGGTTAATTAGATACACCAAATTGCTCCGTTAAAAATTTTTTTCATGGTATGTTCGTTTTCCATACAGCCATAGCATATCAACCACTTCACTTTGCTGACAAACATAAACTATTCTATGAGTCTGGAGACAATAATAGTGCAGAAACTTGATAGATCTGAGATATCCTAACAGTCTCGAGCTATGGCCAAAAACGGGTCAAATTTCGCCGAAATTAGGCCGGGCATAGAATTTTTTCGTGCGGACATAATTTTTTATTTTCGGATTATTTTGGCTTAGGTCGTTGCTAAATCTATTTTATACATGCGTCAACATGTAATATGAGTATTGAGGTTCTAATTGAAAAAGAAACGACCTGCGCAATGTTTCGTAGATGCAGCAAAAAATAACAGACAACTAAAAATTGACGGACTGGTCTTTGAAAATGGCTTCTTACTTTTCTAAGGACTCAGAAATGCCTAAAAATCTAACAATTCAATTCTAATCATTCATCTTGGTAGACTAAGTAGTTTATTCTATGTCCCGAAAGTTGGGCTAAAAATGCTGTATTTCGTACCTAGCACCCCTAATGTATATATATGCATTATACCTCACTCATTGAATATAAGAACTTAATTTCGGCACTTACGATAACTAAACACCATTGGGGAAAGCTAAGTACTATTGATTTTATGTCCCTAAAAGTGGTCTAAACACTCTTCTGAGGGCTCATTATGCATAGAAATGCAATATTTCGTACCTAGCACCACTTATGACTATTTGAACACCATTTGGGCCGGCTAAGTACTATACTATGTCCTAACAGGCTAAAAACTCTTCTGAAGGCTCGAAAATGCTGTATTTCTTGCCTAGCACACCTAATATGCTATACTATTTGGGCAGGCGAAAAACTATTCTATGTCCCTAAAATGGAGCTAAGCACACTCCTGAAGTCTTAAAATACCTAAAAATCCAATATTTCGTACCTAGCACACATAATGTGCTATATACATCCCTTGTAGAATACAATAAGTTAATTGTGCCACTATGGTGACTGAACACCATTTCTTCAGGCGAAGTACTGTTCTATGTCACTAAAATTGGGAAAAACTTCGTTCCTAGCACCCCTAGCATACTATATACCTCCCTCAGTGAATATAATAAGTTAATTTCGACTCTAGGGTGACTGTGACCGCCATTTAGGATGGCTAAGTACTATTACCCTAAAATTGCGTTAAGCACTGTTCTGAGGACTCAAAAATTCTATATTTCGAGCCTGTCACCCGTAATATGCTAAATACATCCCTCAGTGAATACAATAAGTTAATTTTCGCACTATGGTGATTTTTTGAACACCATTTGGGCAGGTAAATTACAGTTCTATGTTCCTAAAATTGGGAAAAATTCTGAGGGCTCAAAAATGGTATATTTCGTGCCTTGCATTCCTAATGTACTATATATCTCCCTCAGTGAATATAACAAATTTCGACGCTAAGGTGACTGTCTGAACACTATATGGTTAGGCTAAGTGCAATTCTGTGCCCGTAAAATTGGGCTAAACAGAGATTAAACATACCTAAAAATCCAATATTTCGTGCCTAGCACCACCAATCTGCTAACTCCCTCAGTGAATATAAGAAGTTAATTTAGGGTTTGAACACCATTTGGGCATACTACGTACTAGTGCATGTTTCTAAGATTGAGCTAAAAACACTTCTGAGGGCTCAAAAATGCTATATTTCGTGCCTAACACCCCTAACGTGCGTTCCGCAACAAGTCGTTTGCTGCGTAATATATAATTTAGGCCGGGTTGCGTATAAATGTAATAACCAGTGACGCAGCTGCATGGCGCAACTTCCTAACACCATGCCCATACGACCCCGGCTATCGTAACCTCAAGGGTGGACCGTGAATACTAAATTTTAATCCTATTCTTGGTCAGACCAAAGAAGTTACGCAGCTTAGCAGGACGCAGGCGCGCTTCACGGGGTGTGTTCGGACCCCGCCCGAAAGGTTGCGCACGTGTCTAGTATCGGGTATGATTTCTGAGGTCCCCCAGGGAGGCTAGCACCGACACCTGCTCGCAGGTCATGGAGCTCAGCCGCTATTCCCTATCTTAGACTCATCGGAACTTGTTTAGTTCTATTTTGTTGAGATAAATGTTGGAATAGAACGTGAAAGTCTCCCTAGTAATTTGAAGCTCAAGCTGATTTACCTAGTTGAGATTGCGGTATGCTCCGTGTTAGAGCATTGACCTATGTGGCCCCCACAGGGTTCCGACGAGCCCTGAGTGTTTAATGTCGGCTTATCGACGGCGTGACCTGCGCTTTTCAAGAAATTCTATTTCGATGATAGTATCCAAAAATTCCCTATTGAACTTTTCAAATTATCGCCCGAGACGAGTTAACTTTTTCAACTGTATTCCTCAGATTTTACTCTTTGATTCCAATGAAACATGAAATAAATTTGATAGAAGGCCATGCTCGTCAGGGCTTGCGACATTCTCGCACACAAGCCATGGCGAACGGGGCCTGCTCGTCCGAGCGGACCAACCAGAAAAGAACGCTCCTATCGTCTCGGTAACAAGTAAGACGGTACTCGGTGTTTCAAGATATAACGTTTATTTACATGAATTAAATGTTAGCGAGGGGACGAGTATTCCTAATCAACACGGGGCGTGGCGAACAAAGCGGTTCGGGGAAGCCTAGTAGTGTCCTGCTAGGTTCGCTGCGGTCCAACATAATGGGGGTGGCACGGGATGTTGAAAACAGAACAGGGGAGGAGCGTACAGATATTCGCCAAGTTGCGAACTAGGGGCGGTTATCCCTGCTTTGACTCAATGTTAGCGAACTACTCAGCTATGCAGCGCACTAAGCAGGGCCCTAGAGTGCTTCGGAAATAGCTCCTTAATGCCGGTCGCTCTGGGCGACGCATACGCAAGCGGGCGGTGGAAAAAACGGAGGTCAGGCTGACTATGCGATCTCGACAGCATTGTTGGAACGTTTACGTAGGGCGATGCCGACTCTAACGGGTGACAAGGGGTCTGGAAATTTATTCTCACGATGTACTCACATTTGTGCTTAAGCCTGAAGTCGCTCTGTCGTGCTCGACATCCTTATCTACTTAATAGTACGACTGACCGAACGACGAGTTTCAGCAGCAAAAGAACGGGAAAAATGGAACAGTTTCTTTAATTTGGGCTAACGGAACGCGGTCGGGGTGTTGCGTGGCACGACGCTTCTTTGGGAGCAACATATAGAACGGTCGTCCAGCCGATTGATCTTTATTTGAACTTGATGTCGGTTTTAGATGAAGCGACGAGTCCTTTAGACGAATTACGCCTATTCGAAAGCTAAATCAGCCTCATTCCCCACCTATTTGGTCGTTTGTACTAGTCGGGCCATGGGCGATCGGCCCGGGACGCATTGGCGTCGTTGGTTTTCTCTTCGGTTGTTTATCTTTTGCCTCTCTCTAACGCCAATTTTCCTTTTACACTGCAATGTTGCAGTGTTTCAACTGCATTGTACTGCAGTCGAGTTATTATCGACATAATAGTCGATATTCCTATACCTGCGTGGCTGAGTGGTTAAAACAGATGAAACTGCAGCGGACTTGAATTCTCCGTGCAGGATCAACTCACAAACTGGGAAAACAGCACTGGCTGATACTGAAACTATAGGAAAGGTGAAACTGGGCATACATAGTACATAGCCTAACGGGCACTCATGATAAATAGTGAAACCTGGTTAAACTCAGCGATCAACTCGCTGCAAAAAGAAAAAGGGGTTTTGCACTTGCCCGGTTTGAGGCCGAAATGGCCCGGGCGAGGAAGTAAGTTTTGTTTATTTTTAGAAAGTCCTAAAATTTTGTTTGAAGGCGGGGACACAATGTGTTTCGCCCGCAACGGCGGTTTCTAGGACTGGCTCAGGGGCAAGCCTTGATTTTGATTCCTTTTTAGACGATGGTCTCGAGAGAAGACCATTGCGTAGCGCTATGGTGAACGCTAGTAAATGTATTGTTTTGATCACGTTCTTATTTGGGTCCGAAACCTGTATTACCACAAAACGAAGCGTCATCGTCCCAGGTCGAGGTCGGCTGAATTTTGTTCGGCTGGGGGTTTGCTCCTCCAGCTCGTTTTTAGGTTAAAGAGGGTCTAGAAGGACGCCTAAAAGATAATTTGGATAAGTCGGCCACTAATGAAATGGGTATTCGAACGGGATACCTACAGAAGTGATTTAGCAATGCTCTGAACCGTCAAACCAAAGCACTGAGTAAAAATCTTCCTGACAACGATCCGTAGAAAGCAGCAAACACTTTAAACTCAAGTTGAAACATCCTAAGAATTTGTTTAGTCTTTTGGTAATCCCAAATTTTCTTAACTCAAAGTACAAGATGAAATTTTAAGGGTTTCCTAAAACCCAACGGAGGCTGGTCCTCCGTCCCTAGTCTGCGGTTCTCTCCAAGCTCAAACACGGCATGAGCATTTTCTACGTTCAGCTAAAGATGCAAAATTTGGAAACCATAAGAGCAAATCCATCCAACAAGTCCTTAATTCTCGCGATATGCCCGTTCTAGAATTTTTTTCGTGGTCGGCTAAGAGAAATTCATTTGAACCTAACTCAAAAGAAGAAAGTCATGTAAAGTCTGGACGTGAAGCGTCCATTTTGTTATGCCTTACCTAAGACCACGGGCGATCAGACTCATTTCGACTTGACTGGTGAATTTTCCTTCGTGCTTGGTATCATCGTACCCTAAGTCGCCTCGCACTTCCACTTCGGAATTCGATCCTAGATATTCATTCTAAGTGGGGTCTGTGTGTAGCACTTCAGCGGGACCCACGGGTTGAAGCTCTGAAAGGTAATGAGTCTGTTTTGATATGCGGGGACACGCTACATTCACTGGGTCCCTAGACGAACAACCTGTTACAGTTCACACAGCAGGGAAATTAGACCCCTGCTTAATACGCCGATCCTTTCTCACACTTACATTCTTTGATCCTTGGTGCAGCACCAGCTGAACCCCCTTCGCGAGGTGTATACCTGCGCGGAAACCTTTCACGATCGATCCCATACGAAGCGAAAAGCGAAGAAACGAAAAGCCACCGAGCAAGTGAAAACAACATACAACTAATGCGTAAAATCCTGCGTCGGAGCCGGTCAGTAGAGTCGACCGAACTCCGCGCTGCCAAAGTCAAACTGATTCCAAGATTCGACGCGTTGGTCGTAACCTCGAAATTTTCGCCTGTAGTTAAGGGTGGCGATTTTGTCGCCGTCCAATCGTCGGCGACTTCTTGACGCCCACTTTTTTGGGTTTTCCGTCCAGTGTCCAATTGGGGACACTTCCGGAAATTTAAATCTTGACGGCTACCGTAAACCGTCGATGTCCTTAAAGAGAGTCGGCTTCAATTAAATTTGCCGACTTTAAGTTTGAATCTTCCGAGTACTCGGAAGTTGACCATCTGTGGTTTTTGTCCAAATTTTCCCAAGAAAAGCAAATTTTGAAGTCCCCATTTCCCGTCCTCATCGCCGGATGTCCCGCGAAATCAGATCCTAAACTAACAAAATTTGAACTGTTTCCGGTCCCAGCTTAATTTAAACTATTACAAATACTTTTGGGTCACGCAATTTCCTTCTTCAGCCCCAATTAGCGTGAGAATTTGCTCGAATTTTGGACTATTTACTCTTCCCAGCCCATCCCGAGTCGGCGGACATCAACTCGGTCTTTGTGATCTTCGACTTGCCGCCCTCCTAATTAAGCTAAATTGAATTTGAGAAGTGACCCCAACTCGCGAGGACACCTTAGAAAGTCAAGAAAAATCAAGCTAATTTCCAATTTTCAGACGAGTATGTATGCTTTAAAGTCGCGCCGGGGGGGGGGGGACCACCGGCGGGAACGTGCCCGTCTCAAGACCAGAGACAGGGTAAATCCCTACATATTCCTAATTTGTCAAGCGCCCTGTTCCAGGGCCCCTAGAGTCCGCGGGAAGGCCCTAAAGGCGCCCCCCGTTCGTCCTATCCGTTCGTGTCTTGTCCGTCCGTAAAACTCTGAAATTTAACGTCGTTTAGTATGTGGTGTCCTTGTTCGTCCGTTTTTTTCTGTGTCCTTATATATGGTTATATACATAGACACACACATATATATATATATATACATATCCTTACATCTACACACAAACACATGCACAAACACATACACTACACATTAGACATGTTGGCGTCCTAAGCGACAGAAAGGTCGCTCAGGATAAACACAAACTCACAACACGTCAAACACAACAACATCAAAACGACAAAGAAGAAAACCGAATAGAAACGTCGGTTAGAGAGAGAACGAGGACAAAAGCGAAAGGACAGCGAGGACACGAGGCGGGTGTGGGAAGGGTAGCGGGACAAGTGTAATCCTGGAAGATTTTCGAGGGGATGGGGCCAAATTCGGTCCCAGGACGGAAAACGGGGTCGATTGATACCAAACACAAGGGGGTAGAAGTAAAAGCTGGTCGGAACCCACTTATGGGTTCCTCTATGTATTAGTATGGGGAGCTTTAGCAGGCTCTCCTGCGTTAACGGTTGGGCGGAGCGACGCCGGCCGGGTATCGTTGAACTCGTTGTCCAACGACGATTTAAATGAGGGGTGATATCGCCTCTAGGGCGGCAGGAGTAAAAACGGTACTAAAATCGTGGCAATTAGAGAGAGTGATGGCTACGGTGGGGGCGCGTTTGTTGGTTGTCCGGGTTAACGGGGCGGCGGATCGAGACCCGCCGGGTATTTTTGGAAATGTCTCATCCAGACGAATCCAATGAGGGGCGGTTCGCCCATTTTAGAGTGGAGCGAAAAATCTCGAATTATCGGTGCCATTCAGGCAGTCGGCAACGGCTTTCTAGGCATCTTTGCGTGGCTACAGCGGGTCAAGGGGGACTCGGGCGGAGGTTCGACGCATATTATTGGATTCCACTGGTTACGATGAACAAAACAAGGGGTCGCATGCGCCAGTTCTGACGCGGGGTACGGCGACCGGAATGTTGGAAGGTGGGGGTTTTGTATTGGTTGCATACTGCAATAGGCTACAGAAACAAGGCGGTTCTGGCCTAATAAGTTGTCCACAGGGCACACACATAACTAGACACATGTACATATTTTATATATGGTATGTCCTGAATATAGGGGAGGTAACAATCCGGGTTCCGCGATGACAATCCCACCTAGCGTGAGTCGTCTTTGTCTCTATACGTTGCAAGTGAAGTTCTGGCGTTTTCCGGGGCGTCTTTCAATGTCCAGTTCGCCAATTCCCAAAGTGTTCTACCAGCCTGCTGTGGTTATTCTCCGTACCAGGATACCATAGACGGTGACGGGCCTTCGAATCAAGCCGGCACTCGTCGTCCCTTATAGTTACCAAGAGCTACCAAACGTGTGATTTCCGCTTGCTTTCGACTGGTTGTTTTCCGTGACCATTACTTAGTGTGTCGCTAAAACCAAGTAAATTCAATATTTCTAATTTCATTCTTAACTAGCGTGTTTTCTTGAACGTGCAGCCAGGGGCCTCCTATTCCCGGACGGTCGTAACCGTCACCCTATAACACACAGTGTCTGCTAGTTGGATTTTCAACCAATTTCCAGTTACCGTCAGTGTGGGGTTTTCATTCTCAGTCTTACAGGTCGGTTGAGACAGCTCATTTCCTCATGACTTAGCCAGGCTACAACACTCGTCCCTAGCAACATCATAAATTACGACAGAAGGATGCAACACGTTACACTGGACCATTACTGATATTACGCGACATTTGTGTAACATTTTATACGAAACAATTCATCAGATAAACGACATTTTATACAAAACTGTTCCTCAATATAAACAACATTTTATACAAAAATCGTTCGTTCTCATAAACGGCATTCTATACAAAAATTGTACATTAATATAAACGGCATTTTATACAAAAATTGTACATTAATATAAACGGCATTTTATACAAAAATTGTACATTAATATAAACGGCATTTTATACAAAAATTGTACATTAATATAAACGGCATTTGATACTAAAATTCTACATTAATGCAAACGACGTTTTTATTTACAAACAGCCATGTGCCAACGCGCGTCCCGATACAATTTTGAGTACGAAAGTCCTGAAATAGTCGTGACAGGGCCGAAGCGGCCCTGTTACATCTCTTATATTTTTAAATGGAAATTTTCTGACTTAGGTATACGGGTTTAAAATAATGGCTGTATGTGTCCGTCTGATTGTCTCCACTTTTCTCTTACATCGGGGTCCCTGTCGGGATCCCTTATCAAAAAGAAGGTGCAGGATGACTAATACCATAGGACCCCAGAAAGGAAAGAAGAGAAAAGACCCCAGAATAAATTAACCGGTATATACAGATAGTGTATCACTAAGTGTTACACGAACGATTATCGCGTTTGCTCGGTTTATTTGTTCGGTAGATTATTTTTGTGACGGGCGTTGGCTGTGTTTTACTGATGTGGTGATTCCTACAAAGTTCTTACGATTATTACGACCCTAGTTCTTACGATTATTACGACCCTAAGTCCTCCTCCTATATTTTAAGGGGGAAATGACTTTTTACCTGGGTTTGGAAATATCAATTTAATTGCCTTAGGGGTTCATTTGGCGGGGTGTTGCATAGTTAATGGGCATAAAATAATGCAACAAGGTAATGTTTTTTACACATTATGGTATAACGCATACATAGCATAGTCCTTCGTGAACCCTAGGTGTACAGTCCTTGCCTTATCGTCTCAAATTTCCTCTAGGGGAAACCTTCCCCTTGTTACGAGATTTCGTTCTCCACCCACGTACGCAGAAAACTAAGGTAGGGCTCCGTTACTTGAGGCTCCGCGGGAGGGTTGTCGCTGGGACCGGTCTCCCAGGCATTTGTTTCTAACAGTTCCGACGGGTATTGGGGCATAGTTGATTTTCGTGCGCGATCTGGGAATTGGCATTTAATGCCTTGAAACAATTGCGTAAATCCCTGAGTCCATGTATTTACCTCATCTTGTCCAACGTCCCAAGTCGGAGGCGGTGGTGCGATAATAGCTCGGGCGCCAGCGTTCAGGAGGTAATCGAATGAGCAAATGTGTCGGCGCACACGACGCATAACTTTGCTTGGTGTATCTAAGAGACGGCCTTCGTATGGCTTAGATCGAAGGGGGACCCAGTCTGCACCAGGTCATGATAGTCTGGGTCTGAGGCGTCGCGAGACATCGTCAGACGGATCAGGAATTGCATAGTAGCGCCGGGCCAAGCGATGCAAACCATCCCTTTGAGGGGGCCATTTTTCAGCGGTGCGCCCATGTCGCCCAGAGAAAGAACTTTGGGCCAGTTGGCAATTCCGTGGCGGACGAAGGTCCGTATTTCTTCTAACAGACGGCCCATGACGTTGTGACATGGTCGTGGGCGTCGGCCGAAGGCGATGCCTTCCGGTCCGAGACCGATCCCCCAAAAGAATCTGAGCGCGATTCGCCTCCAATCAGTTGTGCGTGGCCGGTGGCGAGAAGGATGTTTTGGAATTTCGGGATTTTGAATTTTTCGAGGAGCACCGTTCGACATGTGATTAACTGGATAAGAACATGCTAAATTTAAGTTAAAGTACAGCATTATACTATCAATGTGCGCTTTTTATGATCATGTTATGTATTTTGTGCAATGCCATATGTTAAGCATTTAAAGATTTCATTTACAAAAGAAATTCACCGACGTTTATCAGCACAGCCGGATTTCTCTATGTCACAAACTTTGCTTCCATGTCACAGAATCTGATGCCGAGTGATACTAAATTCGATAGTAATATCAAAGTAATAAAAACTTGTATAACCAAATAAATCAAAATCAAATAATTTTGCAAATATTACTTACAGCTACATGGTATTTCTGCAAATCGAAGTCCTCGAACTTTGCCGTGGTATTGGTCTGAATAACGATTGTGATAAATTTAACGAAAGATAGTTTATAGATAAAAGAAAATCATCACCTCCTTTACGTAATATTTAACGGTGCCACACACTGTGCCTATGGAACACATGAGCAACTACGTTCTGCGCTTAATCAAAAGTATGACTACCGCTCGATTAACCATTTCTTACATAAAGTGGCACCTTGCGTACGAGGTGCTTACCGAGATTGTCATGAGGAATCAGTTTTGTTATTCGCTCGGTTTGTGTGGATAGTTAAAAAACAGAGCAACCGCTCCTAAATATCGTAGCGGCCATTGAACATGTAGTTTGAACCCAAACAATCTACGTTCAGTCTGCCTTTCCGGCAAAAGTTTGTTCAAGATTGTAACAAATACACCTTATTCCACAAAGAATGTGTAATCACTAATAGAAAGTCTATAAACTTTAATATCATTAGGAAACAATTATTGTATTCGTGCGACGATTTAGTGCAGCAATATCAATGCTCGGGGTAACAAAAGTCTCGTAACATATGCTCTATTATTGTCGAACCAATCAACAATGTTAAATTTTTGGTCATTGCAAAATTATATGTATTTTATTCACAGATGTCCATAGTTGGGGTAGGGGGTTACCGCCTAAGGGACGGATCATTCCATCGTCACACAATATTCCCCGGACAAATTTGAGGCAATTAGCAAAAGGGCAAATATAAAAAATCGAAAAAACTAGCAAAAAATGACAAAAAGTTTTTAAAAATAACTGGGAAAAATTGGGAAAAATCCATGCGAATGTGGCAAAAATTAAGTGTTCCTAAACATTTCAAAAATTTGCTCTTCTGACTTACCCACACCCTCCCCGAGGACCGCTCCCCTCCGAATCATCTACACCACCACCCCCCCTCGCCCACGAGGCGACGGACTATTCACGTGTGTGCTGCATCTGGTTAATTAAGTGTTTGTCTAGCTAAAACCGTTTGTCAGGTCAATTGTAATATGAAGAAATACTAGACAGACATAGTAATTCACAGCTACAGTAAAATGTTTCGTTAACGCGTGCTAACTTTCTTATATGCTTTGACCTTACAACCTTATATAGACCTCTGATACCATTTCGATTTAGAATATCGTATATAGCACACAACAATTTTCTATAAATATCTTAGATAGTAACAAGAATTCGGTTGATATTTCCACATGGATTTTTCAAGAAATGAACGGGGAGGTAAAAAGATTATTTCTCCATTTTTGACAAAAACCATTCTGTAATATCTGGCAACATATCACTCGTGTAAAATACGCGACGAAGAACACGTAAGGAAGCAACTGCAATTTTCCACAGCGTATTGCAAGTATTGGATTTATTAAATACGTCCTATGTCGTGTTTCCACAGCTATATGGAGTATTGACGGTATTTTTATCAGATAATCCAAAGATACCTTTAACTCTAGTCGAGCGAGATTTATTTACAAATTTTAATGTATTTTTAACACAAAAGATTCATTGTCCAGAATTCTAGATCTGCTAATGACATCATTACCGTTAACACAACAAAAACTCCAGGCATGAGCAGATGACAACCATGAATGTTACTAAATGTACTGATTCAATGCGATACAGGGCAGAACAGGACTTACCTTTAAAATTAACTCTCGCGTCATTACCCGTTGAAACCGAAGAGCTTATCACTTCGAGATCAGGAATTGCAGGGCCAAACCACTTTTTGCTGCGATCTTTGTACGGACCCATTTCGATCTGAAAAAATTTTTGTATAATAAAAACAACTTTTCTGTAATCTTTTTTATGACTGTTGGGTTTTATATATTTTGAAGCTCACTATTGGACTAAACTTAATTTTTATACCAAGCTTTGTTTCCAAGTAACCACAGTAAACAACAGTGAAACGAATGAACCATCCCGTCATAACTAAAATTCCCACTCATGCAAACATAAAAAAGTAGCGTTTAACACGTTATTTAGTTCAGTTAGATTATTATTTAACTAGCAATCGACACTCTTATTCTAACAAAAACATAATTAGCAATTGAAAGTGGTTATAACTAGTAACTCGCAAAGCGATGGGAAACGGAGCGAGTTGAATGAATGCTCTGCACTTTGTGACCATTTCGTCGTTCCAAATTCAGCTCCTTCATCACCTTTAAACCAGCGATAGTAATTATACTTCATCAATACTTCAAATGTAACACTACGTTCATTTTAATTATATAACAAAACCAAACAACTCTTTACTTTTTTTCTTTAATGGCTAAAAAGACGAAAACTTTTGAAATTTAAAAATCCCAAATTGGAAGAAAATCTATAATTTTAAGAATGATTTATACGCTGTATGACCCCAGTACTTGTCTAATTTGATGCATGCTCCGTAAACACAATTGCTTTTGTGGTATTCATCAACCCCGGAAACCTAATGGGCACATTCTGAAGCTACGTCCATATTCAAAAAGTGGCAATATTTGACTATTTTAGGTGATAAAATTTAAACAATTTATAATTTTAATATTATAATTATAATATTTATAATAATAACCAAATTACAATTTTTAGAATGACTTTTCCGCTGTAGGACACCAACATTTGTATTATTTGATGGATGCCACGTAAACACAATTGCTTTTATGGTATTCACCAACACCGAAAACCTATAGACACAAACTTGAAGATCTACATAAGTCTATATAGAAAAGTAACAAAATTTCACCATTTTAGGTGACAAAATTGAACCAATTTTGCTCTGAAATCATCCTGCAAGATAACCCACCCGATGTGGGGTTAAATAATTATGCTAACGTGTTTAATGAAATTAAACGTTCAGTACCAACAAGCGAAAAATTTTGCTTTTTAAACATATTAAAAATTTCACTTTTGTGGTATTTTAACAGTGCAAATAGTTCGAAAACGGCTGCTCCGTCAAAACAAATGCAAAACAGCAAAAGTGTAACAGTCAATGAGAGGTTATTGTATGATTTTATGAATGTTTCTTGTGCCTAAAGCAGGAGTTACAACCAAAAATGTTTTTAACCTCAAATGACCAAAGTAAAAAAGTCCCCAATTCATGTCGGTTTTGTGAAAATTTAGGTAGGAAACCGTAGGAACAACGAAAATAGAAAGTTAGGTGCAACAGCTACTAACATTTCGCGTTGAATAAAAAATTTGATTACTCACAGCGTACATGGCAATGCGATGCACTAACCGAGTTTTTCGTGCGGCGCCCGTTTGCTTCGGTTGTTTTGCTAGTTTCCTTAACAAAACCGAGCAACAGCTTTAAAATACCGTAGCAGGTAGCTTAATTGACTCGCACCAAATCGATCCAAGTTCAGGCTGCCGCTGCGCCAAAAGCTTGTTCACTACTGTGTAAAATACCTACCATTTTAAGAAGCAGATAGATAAATAATCTCTGGGCACAAATGAAAATGAATGAAATTTCCAGTCGTATTAACAAAGTGGCACCATGTGATGTAACATTGCGCAATATAGAATATACCTATCTGTGCAATGAAGGCATTATAGCCCGTAACCCTGGTATGTGGTAGTACTTGACCAAAATAAATAACTATTTTAGAATAGCTGCAGCGAAACATGTTTAAAATGTGTCATTCGTAAATATAAATTTTTTGAACTTTTTGTGGTCAAATGAAATACAATCCTACATATTAAAAAGAAAATCCGAAGCCGACATTCCAGAGATTCCAGAACTAAAGTATTTCACACTACAGGCCGCAATCTGGCCGGGTCATATTTGGATCGGGACATTTCAGATTGAAACTTGACAGGTTTCGGGTCGGGCCGAGCTGAGTAGCCCATCTTTGGGTATGGCTTATAATATTTGAGTTAAGCTACCTCGCTAAAAAACGAATTGCGCCAACTACGTTGAATGGGCACATTTTTGGAGTAGCAGCACCTGTAACCGTGCGGTTACGATGTGGATCATTTATTCGTCGTGCAACGGGGAAGTGTTTGACAAAATCCTGGCTGACGAAGACGAAGCTGACAAATGAACCAGAAATAATTTCAACTATTTATTTATAGCCGATTATCGTGTCCTTATCGGGTCGCTCCGGGACGGGTCGGATACGGTTGATAATTTCAACCCGATTGTGTCTCCGTTTCTCACATACAAGTTCATATTGAGCAAAAGCCGTTCAAACTTACAATTCCTTTCTGCAAACGGTTATCGTTGAAACCTCGTCTGAGGACATCGAATTGACGATAGTCACCCATTGCTTTGTGAGAGGCATCATATTTAACAACAGCAAGAACATTATCAACCATTGATGACCCACGTAGACGATAAAACTTCGCTTTAGGACGATCATCGTCACCATAATATGCGTACAACTGTTTTGATTGCGGCTGTAGTCCATCAATTGAGGCTACTGACTGTTTGTCCTCAACATGCCGCGCGCTGCCAATGCCCGTTGTTTCATTTCGTGCAAACAAATACCTAGATATTGTATTTCGTATTAACATGCAAGTTGTTTAATATTTGAAACAACAGGCGATGATTGGAATTATATGATTTTATTAAGATTACATAACTAGTCCTATTACTTCATGATCACCTTAATGAAAGCATAAAACCAACAAATGAAAGTGCATTGGTTTCGGCAATGTCTTAAAATACTCAACTCGTTCAACCTGTTTTTTCTGTTTAGATACCAACTGCAACATGTGTAGCTAATTTAAGTGGGATCGTTTAACTACTTTTAATGAAGTAATTGAACCTATTCAACCAGTGTTAAGTAACCTTTGTTTAAGTTGACGTAACGTTTGTTAAAAACAATACGGTTTCTACCTATATATACATGTATATATATATACATGTTCACATATATAATGAGCAACCACGGCTTCAGGAGGTTTTTTATTTGTAGAAGTTAAAAGTAATGTTGATAAGACGGTCACTGCTTTTTGTTAATATTGTGTTCCAGGTACTGCACAGAAGGGTGGAAATGGTATGGTATTTATAATAGGAAGATATAGCAACGGCTTTTGTGCACACTGTTTCCAATTTTTTGTAACATTTCATTCCATAAACCAGCTGGAATAGAATTCATCATCGAGACATATTTAGACCAGTACAGTGCTTAAGAAGTGGGCGGGGGCAGAATCAACCCTTGGTCGGTTGCCCGTGTGCACCTTTATAATGGTCTCCATAATTTTGGGATTGGCCCCATTTCCACCCTTCAAAACATTCCAACGCTACGGCAATACAGCAAGTGATACCGATAAAAACTGTGAGTGTTACATTTTACCTTAAGAAGGCAGACATCTAATTTTCATCCAAAGAAGTATTTTCGTTTATTTTCATAGAATGAAACATTGCTAAATAAACAGAATATGCGCAAATATATGAATATGGTTTTTAACTAACGTTACGCAAATTTATTGCTTTCTATAGGAAAGACAATCATTGTGTACAGTGAGCCGTTTGTCACAAAGGCAAATACACGTATCTGTGGATAGACCTACGCCTTTTTACAGTTTTAATTGTTGATAAACAATAATTCTTAGGTTTTTTCAAAAACAGGTATACAACGAATATCCTTAATTCATGGTGTTATTAATATATTTGTGACAATGAGTTTAAAAATTGACAATTATCAGAATAGCTTTAGTAAAGTTCAAATGGTTCGGTTATGGTCTGTGTAGGTGACGACAGCATTTCCTTTAAGGTCCGAGTCACTACGCAAGCCTAAAACAAAATAATTTGAATAATAAGCTAAATTAGCTAATGTTACTACTTGACTATAGGCAAAATTGTGTAACAAACTTAGTAAACCATTTTATAGTTATCAGTTAATAATGAAATGTACTCATTAACGTACTAAGCATTACCCGTGTTCCCCGATATGATTGTTTATAACACTGGCTGAAGTTCAACCTGCCACAAACAAACAATTTGGATACCTCTGCGAGAAAAACATAGACCTGTCAATAATTCAGAAATGGTGCTGCATAACTTTCCTTCCATTACAACAACGAACATGTTGTTAACTACCACTCCAGTCAGTCCAATTCGTGTCAATAATTACATAGTAAGCACCTCGCTCACTGAATTTCTAACCACAGTAATAATTAAATGTTGATCGTACTTGAAAAAAGAAACAATGAAGAAAAAGTAAAGCAAAACCACAATCAGGGATCTTAATGCCAAGCTATGTAGTAACTTAGCCAATATATTAACCGCCACAATATATAATTCTGAAACAAACATAAATCTGTTTGGACCGTGAGCGTCAAAAATTTTGCCTAGACATAGCACAACTAGAGGACAACATCTTAGTAAAAAGCACAACTAAGGACTACATCTCAGGTGCAAAATAGTATAACGGGTTATTCTTATTTTCTATGAAGATTTTGATTTGATATAAATATTGCATATTTTGCTCAAATTTAGTACAACAAAGGCCCAACGGTAGTCGAAAATGTCAAAAAATAACAGCTACCATTCACATTTACCGATCTATTGATTTGTTCGCAACGTTTTGTAAAAAAACTCCCAATGCTTGTTTCGCTTCGTCAAGACTAGTTCTACCGCGATAACCACTGGTATTTTTGGCAGCACCAGTTGCAACGTTCGCTCTGCCACCTTGTTCCGTAGAATCAGCACGCGGTGCTAATGCAAAAAAGTTTCCATTGACTCCAGTTTTCGAGTCGCTTCGAAACTAAAATAACTTACACTCTTTAACTTTTTAAATAAGACCCCATAAATCGTTTCCATAAACTTAATGCATTAAAATATTACTCGTGATATGCGCTAAATTTTGCGTAACCCTGTATTGCAATAACTGATGTGATGTATATTTCGCACCAGTGAAGAGTATTTTATAATAACCGTATTTTCTGATGAGTAATAACTGATATGTATTTTATATTACCAGTAATGAGCCTGGATCGTTTAAAGCTGGATCATTCTGTTTCTTAACGGCATCTCGCGAGCTTGTGCTGCCCAGCTCCAGAAGACATGTATGCTCGGTTTGTACTTCGCTACACAAAATATACTATTTAAATTGTGTAGCGTTATAAGTACCGAGCGATATACTAAATTTTATTTTAAACATGGCCGTTTGTTGCGTGGATGCTAAATTCATCAGCCGTAAATTTTGCACAATTTCCAATGATCCAACCCTTTCCAGTGATTTTAACCAACGGAAATACATACCACAGGTGATATTAAAATCAACTTATTTTAGCTATACATGTTCTTTTAATGAAAATTGCTGTTTATAAAACCTACTTAGACAACATGCACACATTTGCTGTGAAAGGAAAGAAACTTATAAAATATTTGCCAACTGATGCGACTTTCCGTACATTGCTGCGTGCGTCCAAAACGGCTCAAAAAATGTTGATGAACAATTCCTATCAGTACGACTAAGTATTCATCAAGAAGCCACCATGAATTCTTGTATTGAGAAATACAACAAAATATGTGTTGGCGAATTCCCAGCTACCGTAAAAATTGCGGGACTTAATAATTTAAAAAAAGAGAATCAGAAAAGAAAAACAACAATCAAACCCGGAAACAGATTCTTCACACCTAGCTATGCACTCATTTACCATTCTACTAGTCGTCACACAATTATAATGAAGAAATCAGCAGAAATTTGTTTGAACCGTTGATGTCCTAAACTTCAGCATTTACAAAGCCAAAAGAAGTAAAAGGTACAAATAGGTGACTATATCTTTGCGGCAAAATAGCATAATGGGTTTTTCTATAAAGCGTTAGACTTGGTACGAAAATTACGTATTTATCTCCAATTTAGTGCACTAAATGCCCAACTTTTGTTCGGCTCAGCTCTTCCGATGACAATCCAGACTCGGCTCTTCTTTTATGATGCTAATAGTAAAAGTTCGTTCATCAAGAGAGGACATAATATACAAACGTCCTATACATAGCCGCGCACCTATATGGCAATTCACGCTCGGCTCTGCGCCTATGCTCCTAATGTACAGAATTTGCTCTTTAAGAGAGGACATAACATACAAACGATCTACACATAGCTGCTTCTGGAGCTTTTGTGTCGAGGTGGGTTATCTGGGCTGTTCTTGTTGTCTTGTTGTTGGCTTAGTATTGTACTATACATCATGATTAATAATAATTATGTTTCTTGTTTTGGAAAAAAGTTTTTAAGAATCGGCCACACCGTTTCCGGATACACTAGACTCGGCTCTCGCTGGCACATCTTAGGTTCTGGGGCTGCTAGACTCTTAGAACACCACGGCCGGCTCGATCCGGCTAGGCTCTAAAGCTTAGCCACACCGAGTGGCGAGCTTAACATCTCACCTCTACTCTAGATCTAAATAAAGTAAAACTTATAGCGACATTAACGTAGGAAAACAAATCTGTTATGAAAGCACAGGATACGCCAAATGTAAACTTTCTTTTGAAGAAAGCGTGTACTGCTCGCATAACTATAATAGCGATAATCATAGCTGGTCAGTACACGCCAAAGATACCATCAAAACGGAAATTTTGCAGGCGTAGCTCCCTTTTGCTCGATAGATTTTTCACATTTTTTCCACAGTTGTTGAACCAAACAGAGGTAGTATTTTAATGTTTTAGAGAAATACATTTTTCAATTTACATTAAATATCTAGGTTATAATTTTAAAATATGCACCATCGTAGATGCACATTTTCTCATAAGACGCGCTTCTGTGAGAGTTTCCCCAAACCAAAATGCTCCGGTATTTGGGCATCTTTTAATATAATATTTTAGGCGCATCAGTCGCTTCAACTAAAAAATTTCGACAGTTACACACATATGTACATGTTTATTCTAGAATTAATACAGGTACTTTCACGGAGCTGTATTGCAAATTGCAATGCGCCTGCAAAGCAAACCCCGCACAACAGAAATTTAATTGAACACATCTCAGTGTGCGCTACTGCAACTGCGCAACCACTAAATAGCAACTGGTTACTCAAACAATTGCCTCAATTTTTATTAAAATGCTGCGGCCAAAACTTTTCAAAGCGTACGAAAAAAATTAGCAATGATTGTTGCGCAAAGTCCACTCTTGCTATGATTAGTACCATCATGTTTCTATAACTATGTAACTACGCGTTCCTTGAACTGTATACATATTCCTGCCCTGACAGAATTTTCGCTCCAACTGGTGTTGCTTTGGTAACACGACAGCGTTGTTGTATACAGCTTTAAATTTGGCTGTATGCTGTTATTTGATGACGATAAAGCTCAAACAAAAATTTTCATATACTATTCATCTCAAAATTTGCTTACTCTAACAACTTTTTTCTCGTCACCATCAGAAAGTCTGTAATCCGGAAGTGTATGCTTTGCATTTTGGCGACCTCGAACCGAATGATCACCAGCGCGTGCATCTAAGCGATTACCGCCTGCATTTGTGGCCACTAAATCGGTACGATTTACCGCCATAACAACGCGACTAAAATTGTGTCTTCGAGCAAAAATTTCTGTTCGTCGATCTGGAACATTGAATAGCGACAATTTAAGCCGCACGTCGATATACACAAACAACTGTCAAGCTTAAACGCAGGATTGTATAAAATACGCGAGGAAACCTAAGCCATATGTCAATCGAGAATCTGAAATGCTATATATTACAAAAATTCATCTAATATAGTACTCAAAATATGTGTCAAATCGGCACGTCCAGCAGCTATTGATGTTTTGAGCCTCAATATACACATATATATATATATATAACAAATCACTCAAAGGAAGACAGAAACCCAGACTCACTGTCATATATTGTAATTAAACCTGAAATACCTATCTATATTTATGAATATTAACTGATTGCCTATTCTGCTGGTCAGTACCATGGTGTCGACCATCCCTCACCCATTTTCTGTTGTTGGCTGTAGCAGAAAAATGTTTCATGTCAAACCATCACCCTCACTGGCGCACCCGATATTTTGAAAACGAAGCGGGTGGGAAAACTTTAATGGGAATCACTAGAATCCTTCGGAATGCTTGATCAGGGCATTTGAAATCTCGCCAATTTCCATGGTTTGCCCACTTTCGCATAATATATATTTTCGTGGAGTGCTGTTTGAACCATAATTTCTAACCTAAATATGGTCTGGACTGCCCGGGACAGTCAGATGCGCTCGTGGTTACCCATGTTTATGTATATGTTAATACATGAATTTCATGCTGTAGAACGGACCTTTTTGTTTCAATTCATAGTGTCAATTCATTGTGAACATTTCGGACAAGTGAGTTATATAATAGCGCTAGACACTTTCTATGAGAGAGGAGGTCTAACTTGGATTCGAATAATTATTAGTAACCATATTTGTTTCAAGATGCATTCACTCATTCAAACTTTAAGCTCAAAATTTGTGCTTAAAATTTCGTCTCAACATTTAATCAAAATTAACTCAATCTTTGACAGCGTTCTTTGTAACGGAAAAACACGTAGAATCGCGATGTTTCAAATGTTTTGTTGAATTTGGAGTGTAAAATTTTTTGACATATGTTCCTTATGCCAGCTTACTTGAAATACTATGCTGCAAAGGTTTTAACGGTGTTCATACTTTCGAATTCACGAAAAATGCAAGAAAGATGATTTCAAATTTTCATAAACATTTGAGCTCAAAATATTATCAAATTTTAAGCAACAAACTTGAATGTGTTAACGCACTTTAAACATATGTGTTGCTGTAACAATTCAAAAACAACGCTTATAAACTTCTTGGGATGGCGATTTTCGCTTAAAATTATTAGCCATTTACACAGCTTAAGAACAATGTTACAATAGTAAAGTAAGAAATCTCAGTGAAAATGTTACCCGGGTTCGCTCTGTCAAATATTTCAGGTTGCTGGACGTAACAGTGTAGGCTGAATAGTTATATATTCCACGGTTTGTAAAACTTTATCTGCGTCCACATGTTCACACTTTTGCCGTAAAATTTAAGATTAAAGTTTGGGGGTATATTTTGATGAAGCATTAATCCAAATTCAAACACGTTCATTTTTGATAAATTTGAACGTGTGACCTCTGTTCAAAGTTTCCCAGAATTTTCATTTGCCAACCAATAACGAACATGTGCTAAATGAAAGAAATTGAACTCAAATTTTGTATTTAAATTTTTAAGTATCTTAATATCGTAATTCGCTAAATTTTTCCCCAGCTACCGTTGGGCCTTTAGTGCACTAAATTCGAGAAAAATACATAATATTTGTACCAAACCTACAGCGTTATAGAAAACAAGCATAAACACTTATGCTATTTTACTGCAAAGATATAGTAACATAGTTCTGCCTTTCACTACTTTTGGCTATGTCCACGATAAAAATTGCGACGCCTCACAGTCCATATGGATTTCTAGTCGTTTTTGATTATAATCTTGCAGCGAAAGAAATGGCAAGTTGTTACAAACAACCATTGAGAATCTGGATTGTTTCCTTTTTTGATGTTTTGTTACTATTCTTCTCAATTGTCAATTTTGTAAAGTTTTTACGGTAGTTGGGAAATCGTCGATCAAGGCGCTTAGAATAAGTATCTTAATAACGTAATACGCTGCAATTTTCCATCAAAAATTAGTGTTAAATATTGATCACATTTTGAGCTTAGAGTTTGAGCAAAAGTTTGAACCAGTGGACACACCTTTTATAGTCTAATTTGAATACACCATGCCGTGCTTCTCAGTTCGACAGGGCACAGAAGTCGAAAGAGGCAAATGAACAAATACCTCAAAATCGGTAGAAAAATTAGGTTAGCCTGGCATTTTATATCGGTACTCAATCCACTATGGGACATATTATTATTGATTATCAACCATGCAAGAAGACGTTCCGTTTACTTCATTACAAAACTTTGATATGGTTGTAGGTTTTCCTGAAAAATCTAGTTTCGATGACTGCCACACTCTGCGTGCTTCATTTACTATTTTAATTGACATTTCAAACGGTCCTGTATAGCATCCTTGTATTAATCGACACTCAAATCGTACAAATTCTACGCTATAGGTCCATATGACGACCCATTTGGTGATATATTGAATGTACAACCTCGTCTTGCCATTAGTTAGCTTTGCTGAAAAGTAGCATCGAGCAACTACCGACTCTGAAGTCCAAATGCCACCGGACAGCTTAACGACTGAGCGACGGGTAATGGACGTGACGAGATATGACAAGATGGTAATTGACGATACAAAATCCTTGGATATTGGCTATTAAGGACTATATCCATCAAAAAGTACTGATACTCTCGTTTAGTTTATTTGCTATACAGCAGTAAACGCATTCACAACAGCGACCCATAACTGCGGACGATGTTCACGATTGTTAACAACATAAAATTGTCAACGTCCTGCCGTCGACCAGTCGGCTGAAGATTATTATAGCCGTTGCCCTAAACTACTGAAAACTCAAAGTCGATTGTTTGTTGTTTTTAATGTTTGTTCGCAAGCATATTATATTTTTATTACGTGATGTGGTTAGGACAAATCTAATAAGTAAAGTGCCAAGAATACAGTTAATAAATTTGTTTGACAGTTTACAGAAATCCTAACAACACATAAATTATGTGGTGATCCACAAACATTCTAAACGAAACGTACCGTAAAGGTCATTAGTAATCTTTAACTGATCCTTCTCTCTCGTATCGACGTTCTGAACGCCTGTTATGGTATTTAGCTTGCGAGAGCTGAATCTCGTTGTATATGACGATCGCTCAACCGCAGAAATTAAAACAGTTGTAGTAGTTAGAATAAAAATTCGATGCATTTCGACAGAAGCTCACAGTTACAGATTAACGTTTTTGTAAAAACTGCTTAGATCCAAAATGTTACCGTATTATGCAACGAGTTTCTTGGAGGCAAAAATTGTTCCCGGTATTTCTTATAATTGAAGTATTTTATTACAGGAAAAAACATATTCAAGCACAAAGTTGGTCGAACCGGTTTGTTTTTTCGATACAACATTTAGCTTGATGCAATACGAAGTAGTGCACTAACTCAGTTCGTTGGGCATCGTGAATTATGCTGCGTGCTGTTATTCGCTCACGGTGTGCGGAGCCTTAAAGACCTGGTAACGGCACCATTAGAGCTCAGCTGTTAACGCAAACACCTCGGGTTCATGAACGTAAGCCGAAAACAGATGCAAACTAATTCATGAAACAATGGGTTAATGAGAGTTAAGAACACCGCTTGTGTAAGTTCACAAACTTAGAAACAAAATAGTTTTTGTGCAGCTGAACCGCAGTCATTATTTACGAGACATTATTTTACTAATTCATACCAATTTACAGAATCGCTGGCTTACATTAGTTGAATTTCTATACAACACAGATTTACGTAAGCTCTGAAGGATATTACAGTTATACATAATTCAATGCTAGTTCTGTGCCATACTGCACATATCCGCGGCGCTGAGGTGAATGCATTCAAAGAATATATTTGTTTAAATCATACAGTGCACTATGCACATACAGTGCACTATCGTGCAACTGGCTGTCGTCTGCAGCTATGTTGTTTTAATGAAGCATTCGTTCACTGAAATCGTGTATAGCAAACAAGATCAGAAGAAAATATGACCCCTACTTCACGATAAGGAACTTTACGTTAATGTTACTGAAATAACGAAAAAAATTTTTAATGTTTTCTAGTCATTGCTTAATTTGTTATTTCAGTTTTCTGGGTTAGATTTAACAGGCAGTCTAAGAACGCAGATAGCGAACAGGAAATACAAACAGGTGGCTTTAGAAAAGAAGTCCGACTAATTCGTGAATTTGTATTACCCTTTGACGTATTTTATCAGCAAACACGCGTATATTATAGCTTCGTGAAAAGGCAAGTTGACATTGTCATATAGAAGATTGGAGAAAGTAGTTTGCTGTATTAAATCTGTGGTAAGATAAATGAAGCGTCAGATTTAGACTTTTTAACTAAATGCTACGCTGGGCCTGTTGGGCTGAAAGGCGCAGTGTCCCTGCAAAAATAGAGTGTTCAAATATAACATAAGTTTATGTGCTAGCTAATTAATGCTAATATAAAGTATATATTTTTGAACATTAAGAATAATTGTTCTGATAGGTGTATTTTGAAGGAGTAGTCGTAATCCAACGAATCTATTCAGAAGGGGCCATCGTGGGCCTCTAGCCGCCGTCACTCGGTTTTCAGATTGTCGAATATCCGACATGTTATCGCGCTTCTGTCGAAGATTTCAAACTAACGCAGCAGTGGTACCTGAATTACTGTTTATGTGACCTAGGGGTTTTAACTCAACGGTTATAAACCACTTTAAGCACATTAACTCTGGCAAAGCGCAGTTATGAACCGACTTTATTAAAGTAAAATTTGTTGTCAACAATGATAGCTTGGTGGGCAGTTAAACTGTATACCTAGCAAAAGCGAAATAAATATACACCGACTAGTGCAATACTACTAACAAGATATTGTCACAAAGAGCTAACTTATAATAGGTCTACAAAAAAACGTTCTAGCTCACCAAACCCTATGGTAATAAACATAAAACAATTTTGTACTGAGGGTTATTCGATAAATTCAATGTAGGACAGCTTTACACCTCAAAAGCATAAAATATTGACTGTGCAAAAAGAAATGAAAAGAAGTTACAGAATAAGGCCAATTTTTTGGACAGTTTTTGAACTGATATTGAAGAATTTTGTAGCCAGATACTCTATTTCCTTACAGCCAGACTTTGTATTACAGACAGAAATTTTATTCGCTTAACCGATAAATAATTTATCATTAATTTAATGAATTATAGTCAACTATGTTTCGTGCAAAAGCTTAGTTTCAAACTGTTTCAAATTCGCTAGTTGCCATTTCGAGCTATATTGTTCAGCTAATATTTTTTTAATTATTGTTTTTAGCACATATTACGTTAAACCAGAATCTGCATTAAATAATCCGCGGCTGAGTTGTCGTTTTAGCTACCACGGTAATTCTTAGGGTTTTAACATCGGCGTAAACTTTTAATTTTCACCGTCTTTGGCTTAAAGTCATAATTACACTGATAAGCAAGCTCAAATAATAAATTAAGATGAACAAACTTTAACCACAAAATTATTGCGCTGTTGTAGTATGTGTAACTGAACGCTAAATATCTCTTTGCAAATCAAAATACTGAGTTGCCAATAAATTTTGTACAACAGCTGTTCATTAGTAAAAAAAGTTTATTAATAATTTTGACCGGAAATTAATTTAAATTCAAATTTATCAAAAATTTTATATTTAGATATGTAATTAAATACGAATTCACATTTAGTCAATATAATGATTAAATTATAAAATATATATATATGTCCAGCCAAAAGAACAATAATCATGTTGCAACTGTTTGTTTGATCTAAATAAATTTTTCAACGCAATTTTATTACATTATACTGTTTTATTTGAAATTCGTTAACTTTTTCAGTTTTCTCGTTTCCGCGCAAAACGTTTCAAAAAATCTGACTTTGTGTTTACAGCACAATTTATTCACTTTTGTATTAAATTTTAAATTATTCAATAAAAAGAAGATTTGCCACACTCTTTTTATATAGAAAATATTTATTTATACCTCCTGATCTGGAAGACGTCTTTATGATAAATATGCTGCAGTAGTTTTAATTAGTACAATAGTTTTGGACGCCACATACGTTGATATTAGGATTTATCAAAATACAAACATAAGACGTTGTGTGGCTGCAAATGTACACATATAGAACATTTTAGCTTCAGCGCGAAATCTATCTTCTAACAGAACTGTGGCACAAGGATGAAATGTGACACAAAAGAAACGTCTGATTGTTTCGATCGTCGTCGATTATTCCAGCAGAATGTAGGTACAAATCACATACGAAACTTCTGCTGAGTCGAATTAAAATGTGACCACTATTCAAAGCGCTACACCTGCAAGCTGTCAGCTTCACCAATCGCGTTCACCTGCAGTAATACCTATTTTTCAGCGTGCACATGTAAGCTAATTTTATTTCACTTTTAGTTTTTTTTAATTTTTAGTGGTCCATTTCCGCAGTTTAACTCTCAGCGCGGTTTTTCCGAGCAATTTACGAATATAAGGGCTGTTATGCAATTATTGAAAATTTTAATGGAATCAAAGGCTGAAGTCTAGCGTAGTATTTCAAGAGACATATTGACGGCTCTGCGATGCCCTATTGAGAAACTGGATTAAGAGACATTGGTGCCGCTTCAAATGTACGGTTAAGATAAACAACAAACAGGTGAAATCATAAATAGATTTGCGTAAACAACAGTTGTCCTCAGGTTTTTGGTTTAAATTCAGACAAAATTACAAAACTGATATTTTCAGCAGGGTTAGCTAAATGGAACTACTTATGTAAGTTGACATATTCGCTATTGCGGTAAAGATGTGGTTGATTCTGATTTGCATTGCACTTTTTGCTTTCGTCATGTTCAATGCGCTTTTGTTTTATATTTACATATAGCAGGCCAAGGTCGGCTGCATCGTGAATTGTTTCTAACGTCATTGATGGACGAATTATTCGATTTTTATCTGGATCTAAAGCATCCGAAAAAACACAGCAGTATAGAATCGTTTCATGAATTGGTGTCGCGCGAGTAAGTTTAACGCTTTGCACGGATATTTCTTTGGTTAAGCTATCGCATGAATCTGCTTGAGGACATCTTGTTGACGGGTTAAATTTGCGACAAAGCGTTACTTATCATAGTTTTCCTGGAGGTGTTTTCTGTCAGTTGCGTTTGGGATCTATGACTAAATTTTGTTTCTTGTCATTTTGGGGAGCTTTGAGCTTTGAGTCTGAAAGTTCAGGATGTGGTTGTAGAACAAAATTGCATAAAGTTACTCATAGCACAGTCGAAGACTGATCAGAAAAGAAATGGATCACGACTAGTTGTATCGGCAATCGTGGTCGATCTGGCAACGGATGTCTCTGGGCTCGGTATGCGAGTCATTTGTCGTGTTGTTATAATTTTTCCTTTATTTCTTGTGTGTACGGCCTTCAGAGCCTAGGTTTTCTACGCGCCCAATGTCTTATGACTGTTCCCACAAAAATTCTAATGGTTTATGTGAAAAATTTCCTGTTTCAGGTTTATCGCTTTATTTAATTGTGTACACGTATGCCACAGCAGCAGACGAACTCAGAGTTTATCCTGACTTAATGCGGCATTCACGTTACAATGTCCCCAACGTTTGGAACTTATGTATATCACACAGTGTCAGGGACACTGTTGACAACAGGGTGTCATAGACACCCCATGTACTTAATAAATTTTTTCAACGGTAGCTAGTTACGCGTATTACCACTTCGCGACAGTGTAAAGCACATCGTGTCTTGTTGCAGATTTATGGACTGTGTGCGGCATTATTTCCTCAACTTTCATATGGCCTAGGTACAGATATCGATCATTTAAAAACCACACAGCCTAGTTGACTAATAAACCGCATTCGGGGGCGGATCGAGAGGGGGCGGGGGGCCCCCGTCGGGATAGCCAAGGTTCATAAATTTTTGCACCATTTTAAAATTTTTAAAACGGGATCACTGACTGGTAATCTACATATATGTATCAGGAATGTTATAAGGGTGCGCCCCCGTCAGAAATTCCTGGATCCGCCAATGACCGCATTATCAACGTACTCTGTCTGTTACAGTAAACTCGCTTCAAATTGGTAGCTAAGGATGTGTACGACACTGTAAAAAATGCAGTAGCTAGGAGTGTGTCGTACACCCTCGGCAATTGATTTACAGTATGGGTGTCAACCTGACTGTCCATACGGTAAGGTCGCGACTACTGGGGCACAAAAGTTCCAAACAGCGTGCACATTATAACGTGAACGCCACATAACTCGACGTTAAGAACGATGGAAGCAAATGTTGTCTAAAGAAGCATATATTACCAAATCAGTGGAGTCTCAACGCTTGATAATGGAATCGATTCTAGTCTTGTATTGTCTTTAATTTGTTGGAGATAAATTATGTTGGTATTTTATGGAAAAATAATAGTCATTTTCACTAGCTATGTTTCTGAACTAAACATGTCGATGCTTGTGTTTGATACATGTAAGAAAGTAGCAAGAACTTCGAATGGACCAAACTTTATGTTTTGGAACTATAAAAACGAGTAGTCATTCTCCAAACGAAAATTCTAGAAACCCCAATTTGCCTTCCAAGTATATTTTTTGGTTCTTTTCCATTATCCCCCCAGCCCGAACTTGCCCAAAAATGGTCGGATTCTGGTAATTTTGGTATTTTTGTGATCCTCGTAACCTTCCCTGATCATTTCCACCAAAAGTTTAATTTTTAAAATTTTAGATTTTTTCGATTTTTTCGGGTCCCAAAACTTTTCATGCTGAGCCTTTCAACCTCCGAAAGTTTTTGGACATAACTTAATATGCGGTTACCCGCTAAAAATGTCACCATTTGATTAAGCACGTCAAGCCGCGTCGAATGTGAGTTAAAATCAAATTTTTAAGGAAATTAATTTTTTTGGGTTCCCAAGGGTGGACCCTTGGGACCCTAAAAAATGTAAAATTTTAAAACTTAAATTTTTTTGATGGAAATGGTCAGGGGAGGTCTCGAGGATCACAAAAATACCAAAATTTCCAGAATCTGACTATTTTTGGGCATACGCGGGCAGGGGGATAATGGAAAAGAACCAATTTTTTGCGTGCTTAAGAGCTAATGAGAATTTACGATGCGCAGAACTTGAACGAATGTGCACACTGTACACAATTTAATATCCTAGTTTCAACCTTAATGAAATTTAATTAAATTTCAAGTTTATCAAGCGCATTGTCCACAATATCCGGCTTTGCTGCAACGGACATTTCATGACACTCAGCCTAGGGGTTTCGGCAAGCTGGTCGAGGTGCCATCGCCGGGTGCGCCGAAGCAAAGTCGCCGTTTGAAAAACGCGTATCTTGCCGATTCACAACTACCTATCCGGACATTCTTTTGCTCAAATGTTCCTGTGCAAAAAAGCTCAACACAATTCGTTTTTGTACGGAGAAGGTCGAGATCCACAAGAACACAGTCATAGATTGGAACAACTTTTTGCGAGAGCTTTGCGCTCTCAAGCTTCTGTAGAACCCCCTTGTAATTGGCGGCCCGGGGCTGCGGGTAGACATAGACGAGAATCTACTTTCTCGACGAAAGAACCACCAAAGCCGAACATACCCGCAGCAATGGGTGGTTGGCGTGATATGTCGGGAGATGAAAGATCCTGTACGCCGTCCCGGATCGATCTGCGGCCGCACTAATGCCCATCATCATCAATACCATTCGTCCTGGCTTAACAATAATATCCGACCAGTGGGCGGCCTATGGCTTAATTGCTGCTACTGGGCTACATTTTTACGAGACGGTGAACCACAGCCAGAATTTGATGTACCCAGACACGAATGCACATACACAGTCCATAGAATCTACTTTGCGCAATGCTAAGCAGCGAAACAAGCGACACACCGCGCAATGGTGGACCCGCACTTTGCGAATTCATGTCGCGTCAACAAACTGAATGGACGCGACGCATTCAACGTTATATTGGACGATATTGCGACATTGTGGCCGCCAGCTTAACATTCAATGTGAGTTCACTTTTTTTATGATAACTTATGTTGTCTAACCATAACCATTTATGTTTTCAGGCGGGGTGCGATCTGAGCCGATGTCCTCGTCCAGCACCCTGGGCACCGTTTTCGGTAGCTAAGAGGCCCAGCTTATTAATTAACAATAAACATGATTAATAAAGTGTTAATTGCTCTATTAAAATCGTCGAACGCCGCTTATATCGGCTACTACAAAGGATTACTTGGGCCATAATAACTTTATATCTTTGGAGCAGAATTTAATGAACTGCATATCAGTAGATTTCTCTCATAAAGCTGAGTCGAACAGTAAACATCCAACATGACCATATTCCGAAGAAAAAATTTTGGGGTTCCCAAGGGACCTCAAAAAATGGAAAAAAAAATTGCCAGGAATATGGGTAAGATGGTAATTTTCTGAACCGCCTCATCCAGCCGAATCACTTGGTACCAAAATCAGCTCTGTATCTTCCACGGTTCAAAAGTTATGACTGGCGGAGGTCTTCTAGAAAAGACCTGAGATTTCTGTGTGGTGTCATGGACACCGTGATATTCGTGCTAGCTGTGAAAAACTGCTTTTAGAACTATACTTTGTTGTTTTTCCGTTATAAGGAGCCTATACGGTGCAAGTTTTGTTTATAGACTTTCATGCATCACTACAGACGATATGGTTTATGGAATACATTGAACTAGCTTAAATAATTAGATATTCCAGTTAGCAATTTTTCCTGCTTTTTTCAAAAACTATTCAAATATAGGGTGTTGAGAACACCGTAGTATATTGTACATGGTGTCCGTGGCACCATTGTTAGTATACCATGCTATCTTTTGACTACCGTGTACCACAGGGACACGGTCATTATCACACAGAGACAAGTATTCCACATGATGGGCTGTTTATAACGTGAGCACGGTACTGCTGAAACAGGGGGAAGAAGCAGGGAATCGTTCTACAGCAAAATTTTTGATATATTGGTCACTCACCTCGACGAGTTGAGTTGAATTGTACTCATCCATAATTTTTTTCAATTTTTTTTACTTGACACTAAAGTACGTTAAATAATCGAAAAAAATTTCTCCCGAATTTCGAGCTATAAGCTTAACATTTATCGCAGCTCAACGAGGCAGTCTAATGGTACCAGTTTTCGCTCAATTAAACCACACAGTGATGAATTATGCAAAAACTAAACAAACTGAAATGCACTTACATTTTTTATCTTAAATCCGATACATCTTCCGGATTTCATGAACCATGGCTCGAATGGATGAGCAGCAAACTGTTGACGCCATACAAATTTAGCCATGTATCTTTCGAACAATCCATCCGGAACACCTCTGCGGTCTCGAAAAATATATTTGTCCGACCCCATAACCCGTCAATATTCTGGGTGTGAACTTCCACTAAACATTACGCTCCAATGCATCAAACATATCTATCAAAATATCCACTTTTAGTTTGCATTCCCAATGCCTGGTTTCATATCTTGTTACCAGGGCAACTCATTGACATACCCCGTTGCGCTGCTACATAGGCCTTTGATAAAATATCTAAATTTGAGCCAAATCGGTCGTTGCAATCAAAGTTGTGGTCAAAATTGTCAAAAAACCAAAATCCATATTTTTTGAAAAGTTTCGACCCCTGAATTTAGGGCCCCTCATAAACCTCTTAAGGAAATAGAGGCCTGAAACCTTTTCCATTTACAAGAGCAGAAAAACCTGACGCATCGGTGGAAGGGGCTAAACGATATTAAGCGAAGCTTTTGGAAAAAATTTACCAATAAGTTTCTATCCCCAAAAAACCCAAAAGAAAAGAACAATAATTCAGCATCATCAAGAGGCTATCCCTGAAAAGGGGCGAGCCTGGTCTTGAAGAGACCTCTTTTGGTTGTGAGAGATGATTAGGGTCCAGACACTACGGGGGCTATACCTTAAAAGATGGTAGGGCCCTTCGCTGAGTCCCCGCCGCGCGCTTCAGGAGAGCCGTCAAGGCAATGGCTTGAGACCACCGCATAAATACTTAGCGTAGTGGCGGATTCACGATAAATCATTTGGGTGCGAACCCCGTACGGAAGCAACTACGCTATTTAACATCTGTTGTTCGTTTCCTTAGAGAACCGTGCAAAGATAGCGAACAATGCGAGTGCAAACTCACACCCGACAACACTCGCTTGGCACATCGCTTCCCCTTGCATCAAATGTCGTACACTATGTGGGAAAGAATTAATATTAATCAATCTATGGTGGAAATTTTGATCATAAAGTATACACAAAGATTTAGATATATGCTATTTTGTGCGCAACACGACTGAGTGATTATTAATAACAGTAGTCCAAATTGTCGTTTCCACCCTAAAATGTTTATAAAAATTATAATCCGCTAAAATGTCTCACTAGGTTTTATCCCACTGTACATACCAGGGTTGAAAATGTGACCCGCGGGTCACAGGTCAATTCTCTGAGCATTTCCGGCAGGTTGCCGGGGGTCACGGGTCAAGTGTTTGACCCGTGAGACCCGCTCTCTCGGGTCTGCTAGGGTGACAGCGTCCTTCAACACCTCATGATGATATGCCAACGAATTCCTAAAATTTCCTCTTTGTGTAGTGAATTTCACTAGTCACGACATCACGAACGGTCTGTGACGTACTATAATTATTTCAAATGTAATTCTTATTTGTGTTGTATATACATACTATGTTATATTAGTAAAACATTTTATAGGCACTGTGTTAGTACCAAACATATAATAATATTAAGCGTTTGCTATATGGATATCGCGCAAACTTTAAAACCCAAAGTAACGATGTCAAATGTAACACTTTTTGACAATGAAAAGGAAAAATCCGAGTGTTGGAACACATTTCAACTGATGCGCCAAACCAGGGATGACATCGACGAGATAATTCAAGGTTGGGAATTCTGTTGTTTGTGCTCCAATGTGCAGGAAAATGGTGGACGGAACATGGATTAACATTGGCACAAAGAAGTTTTGTGTTTTTAGAAGGTGATAAACTTTTACGTTACTTATATGCTTGTCGCTTATCTTCTATAACTTTTGGGCTTACGCTTAGCCACCGCAAGTGAAAAATCCAATGGCAAGTCTCACTTACTTCAATGTTATGATCGGTGCTAGGTTGTGCATATTGCGTAAAATATTAATTGCTTACTGCGCTATATACTTTAGTTTCCACCGATGCTTCGACATATATGGCAGTTTAATATAGTTTAATTCACATAGAAATTACGTAGCTGCTCTGATATTTGATATTCTCCTAGAGGTGGCGTAGCGAGGATATCTCCCTTTAAGGCTTACTTTTGCCCATAAAAAATGAAAAAAATTGTAGTGCAGCGCCAGTTTCTCGAAGATGCAAATGCAAGTATGCAAATTTATTATGATGCAGGTATGTTATAGAAAACTGATAAACACACTATCTAAACAGATTGTTAAGTGCACTCAGCAAACATTAGGCATCAATGATTTATGTGTATTAATGTTTTGTTACGAATATGAAGTTTTCAATAAAATATTTTCCATTGAACTGTTGTGGCGTTCACGTTATAATGTCCTCAACGTTTGGAACATATGTACACTGCACAGTGTTAGGTGCACCGTCGACAACAGGGTGTCTTAGACACCCCATGTTTTTTATAAATTTTTTCAACAGTAGGTAGCTAGTGGTATTGCCAGTTCTCGACAGTGTCAAGCACACCGTGCCTTGTTGCAGTTTTATTGACAGTGTACCGTATTATTTGATCAACGTTCATGCCTCCTAGATATGAATATCGACAATTTAGAAAAAAACTACACTGAATAGCCGAATAAATAAACCGCATTAACTATAGACGGTGTCCGTTACAGTTAATTCGCACCAAATTGGAAGCTAAGGGAGTGTACGATGGTGTAAAGAAAAAATATAGTAGCTAAGGATGTGTCGTACACCTTCGGCAGTTGGCATACGGTATGGGTATCACCGTGACCGAGCACTATAAGGGGACAAAAGTTCTAAACAGCGGGGCCATTATAAAGTGAACGTGGCATGTGTTTTGGTGTTTATAAATGGCCTTCCGTGGGCTGGTAATATAGATTGTGGTGGTTTGAAACCCGGGTCAAGCCGGGTCCGACATCTAAGGATTTAGATCGCGGGTCACGGATCATACAGGTCATGGATTATCAGCCTGCAGGTCAACGCGGATCACGGGGCAAGATTATTGACCCGCTTTCACGCGTGATACACGCAACAATGAAGCGTAAACCTGATATTAGTTGAGCGAAATTTTCTATGATTTTGAGTAAACAACCTATATTGCATAATTTGAAAGGTCAGCAAGTGCGTGAGTCAACTTTTGGTATGCATACTTGGATTGAACTTAATATGTCAACTAAGCTTGCAGTATCAAAACCTATTTCATTGCACAAATCACAATTTACCATATGCAAGCGGACATGATTTGCGACACAAGTATAAGGGCTGTTCGCATTCATTATTTTACACTGCTAAAACGTTGAGTCAAATTCTGAGTCGGTCTTTTTATAACCTTAAGTTTGAGCTAAAATCGACTCAATTTGAGTCACGTTTTGCCTCAAGTTGAGTCGAAGTTTAAGTCAATACCTTTTATAACCCTAAACTTCAGTTAAACTTTGACTCAATTTGAGTCAAAGTTTTTCTTAATCTTAGCGTGATAAAAAGACCCACTATTGAGTCAAAAGTCGATTGAAGCAAAACTTGACGCAAATTGGTAAAAAAGTAAATTTTTGATAAATCGAATTTTCATTATTTAGAATCAAGCGCTGATTTATCTGCTTGTTTTGTATAATGTCTAACAACTTATTTTGAAGCAAAAAAAGAAGCTGCCCGATGATATGTCACTCGTGTAGCTACAAGCAACAAGAGGAAAGCTGAGGCAGCGAGAGACTCTTTAACCCTCCAATACATTTACTCAGGTTATTGGCATTTTGAGTAATCCAAATCTTACATTAAATGGCCAAAATGATAAAAACAGACAATAAGCTTGGGCTTTTCAAACTTTTAATCTAAAAAATGTCGCCAGAGGGTTAGCTGTACACAATAATCAACCCTGTATGCCATTACACGTCTTATAAAATCGCACAATGTCATCCATAAATGGAATGGCGTGATGGTGTAATTTCGGGTGACATCAGTGACCGGGTATGACTCAGAAGTTTAAACCACTCTGAATTACAGTGTACTCAGCAATGCAGGGCACCGTCTTGTACCTTTTCCTTTTCCTGCTATGTTGTGCCGGGGTGACACAGTGAATACTTAAGCGCACACAAGCCAAGCACTCCGACATAGGCTGCTCTAAATTCAAAATATATATCCAAACGAAAGGACGGAAGAATGGTAAAATAGTTTTGTGCTGCTTTGTGGAACACGTTCCTGCTGTGTAGCCGGAAAGCATGATTTAAAAGCCCTGGGTAGCAGATGTGTTCCTTTTCACATCGGTTTTGTATGCAAATACTATCAACTTGCTTGCAGTTCGGTCGCGAGCGGCATCAATAATTACAAAACTACTTAGAAGACACAGCCAAATGGATTACTTTTAACTCGAACACCTAACTACCTTTTTCCAGGACGCCAACCGCTATCAGGAGTTTTGTTTGGAGATACTTAAATTAACAAAAAAAATAAACTCTCAAGAGCATTTGTGACTCGCTGGCGAACTCCAAAATATGATCAATAGTACATTACGATATTTGAAAAAAGAGTGTTTATTATGTATCGTCATTTTTTATGTAAGGCATTTTGTGGGTGATCCTGCTTCGTACCCCCTCGCAAAATTTCATTCTCCGCCAGGTTCAATCCGCCTATGTAAATTTTATATTCCAAACTGTGAATTCCCAGTTTATACAGACTCGACAGTATGTTTTTGCTAATACCGAAGTTATATTGTTAATAAACCATGTAAAAATTTGTGCTGTGTAGTATATCTTTTTATGTGTCTTTACGTTGTCGCCCATGCTTGCAATTATTGGAACGAAAGCTACTGAAAACGTAAAAAAGTGTCGTCGGAAGCTGAACACATCGGCACCATAGACCACTAGGCCAAGTTTTAATAAGCGTGTAGTGCATTATATTGCGAGCCATGGGACTGATACGCAAATTCGACTTAAATTAAATTTTGAAGATAACACTAAAGTGAAATGGGAAATAGATACTCCTTGTTTTTGGACTTTTATCACCTACTTAATATATTTTGAACATACGATCGGCCAAACATTCAAATAAGAATTATGTGAGTTAATCGTTGTTGTTACGTAGGGTAATACACTTGATATCTTGCATTACAATTTAACAAACCGAATAAGATACGAAAAATAAGGCAAAAAATAGGTGAAATTACTGAGCTTAGCAACGACCTAAATCTGATATATGTGTATTATGAGTGCTACGGTATGCTGTGTTGATCTAATCAAAATTTTGACGCCAAAACTGATTTTAACTCCAATATTGATTTATTGGTTTCAGACAATTATAATTCATTAGTCAAAACTGAAATAAAATTATTTGTAAACAAATTGAGTTATTTGAAGTTAACCTCAGTTTATTGGTGCAACGGATATGCCAGCGTACAGATGTTACTGGCAACCACTTACAATGATAGCGCTTGTAGCTAATTGAATATCGCGGTCATGTTTCAAAAAAATGCATTATTTTTACATGTTTGCGATGATGCGGAAGCAGGTACCTCCTGACGATTCAAACCGCGGCCCAAGTAACCCTGAAGGGCTTCCCAATTTTCGGAAATTTCAAAAAATAAAAATTCCCAAATTCCTGAAATTTTATAAAAAACTGAATTCCAGATTCCGAAATTCCCACGACACTTAAATTCCCAAATTTCCAGATTTCTGAGTTCTCAAGGTTCCGTAAATTCCACAATTTTCACGTTCCCTAAGCCTGCTTCGAAAAATGGTCATGCCATTGCCCAATGCCGTGACCAGGCCGTCCGATCACCAGAGGTGACAAAGCGCTGACCCTGTCCCATCTATTGTGGTTTTAACCGATATTCTCCGAATCGTGGATTCTCTGCAAACAGTTCAAAATCAGTAATATAAGATTTGCTAAACGTACATTAGCTGGTGAAGTATCAGCTAAACACTTTCCGATTCATTCTTTTAATTATTCTTAAATGTTGCAAATCCTTGACAATTTTGTGGGTGACGTGCACTGTGTTTTTCCTCTGTTTCTGTTTGGTAGAACACATGTCAGTCTGTTCCACTACATTTACTTTATACGACAGGCCTTCCGTCGATAATCCACTGCTCCGATTTCTAATAATAGCTTTAGTTTATTTTTCCAGTTTGTAAGACCAGCATATTCACGATAATGTTTATTTTGTTAAAGTTTCACATGACACCAGAACCAATTGTGAGGTACTTCGTTGGCTACACAAAATTTTCATGCATACTAAAGTAACTGCCAAAATTTGAATGTTATATATATTTAAAAACTCAATCGTAATCTAATTTTAATATACATAGGCCACCCGCAGCTTCCCAAATCGCGGTAAAGCTTAAAATTCTATCCGGCACTTGGTTACGTGCAAAAATTGCTCATTTAAATTTATACATTGATTTATTATTTATTTTAAACACACCGGAAAATATAATAAAAATCTAACGAATAAAATTATGATATTTTAGATGAACTCTAGAGCTTTCACTTGTTATTTTCAAAACCTTCGTCAGAAATGCTTGTAGCAATGATTTGTCACAAATTTTTATTTTTGCTTTATAAATATTATTTGCTACAGTAACAAATAATGTCTTTTTTGTTGTAAATTACATAATTCTGCTAACAAAACGGAATTACATGGGCAAGGGCGTTTGGCTACGTAACTGATATCAGAAACCTCTGTAATTTCTGGGGTAACTAGACTTTGTTACAATATGTGTCAATATTAACAATATGTTACAATATTGATTTTTGTCTACTTTGTTGCAGTATCATTAACATAAATTCTTGGATTTGCCTGCAGTGTTATCAAACCTTAATTAGGAAGGAAACTTTTTATAGTTCCTGCGCTGAAGGACACATATGCTGCATTACAGTACAAGAAATTATATATTTCTACCAAGAATCAATCTCATAGTGTGATACATTGTTATACACTATAAAATGTTCGCAATCAGAAATCAAAATTGTAATTTTTTATATATATTTACCACGTGAATTTTCATTATGTCACAGTGAGTTAAGGATGGTTAGGTCGAAGCTAGTGCATGCATATCCATCAATATTGGAGCATGAGTATTTGAATAATACCCTGATGCAAAATAAAGTGAGTCCAGATTCGTTATTATCGATTATAACTTAGGTTTCAATAGAACAAATTGGCACAATTGGATGTTGCCAAGTTTTGAAGCAAAACGGTTATGGTTCAATACTGCGGCAAAACTTCGTCCTTGGACTTTTTTTTCACTTTTGTTTGTTCCCTCAAATGTCTTTAATCAAAGGTTATTTTTCACAAAATTTAGGAATATTATTTAGCGGAGTACCTTTTACATAAATTACTAGCTGCACTGTTGCGGCCAGGCCTTTTTCGTTGTTCCTGGTCACAGCAGTAGTGCCCGAGAAAGTATTCACTTTTTAGTACAGTACTGTTCGGTGGTATAAACCAATATGTGGTATGAACCGCTGGATAAAACACGAAATGCAAGATAAATCACTCACTGCGGTATAAATTACTACCTGAAAGTATCCGCTAAATCCAAATTTCAATCTCAAAATAGAAACGGCAAGTGCAGAGTACGATGTAGAATAAACAATGCAACAAACAAACTTATATAAACAAACAAATATACAACTGCTGCCAACTAAACCGTGAAACAGAGTATAGACATCAGAACAACACTAAATAGTTAACACAACAGAGCTAAAAGAACGTTCTGAAAAATAGCTATACACTAAACTACCTCTGAAAAAATGTCGCAGAAGAGAAGACAGACAGACACACAGACACACCGGATTTTGCTTTTATATGTATATAAGATTTGTGGCCTAATATCTGCCACTGAAATGCCAAATTTCAGTGCGATCAGGCTTGTAGAATATGCAGATAATGCAAAAAGTACTGTTTCAGTACCTAGTAAAGTACCTTTTTAAAAGCAGATACCGGGACAAAGAATAGCCTATGTCCTGACCCCTGACGTGTTGTACCACTGTGCCAAATTTGGTGTCAATCTGACCAGTAGTTTCGGAGCCTATTGCGAACACACACACAGACAGACAGACACACAGACACACAGGATTTTGCTTTTATATATATAAGATAATGTTCGAGGAATTAGTGGACTGATTGAAACTCATATCTTTTTGTGTTAATCTGGAAGCGTCCTTCGTACTACATGTAAAATGCATCAGTGGTTTCGGTTAGTACCATTACTAGAGCGTAATTCGTCAATTTTATATATACAGGATTGATGTTCTTGCTATTAGATTTAGCTAACCATAGCGCTCTGACGACCAAATGTTTTCTTCATAGAATGAATATATATTTTTATATTCTTACAGTTGTGAAACAGATAGAGGCAAGGGAGCGGAGTCGAAATATCGTGATTAATTTATAGGCTTAGTGTTAGCAGTAATTGACTAGGTATATATATAACTGTATTGCAATTAATTTGTCCAAATGTCGCCCAATCTCGCTTAATCACGATAACTAAATATGACAGTACACCGTATTAACATTTCTTGAGTTAATAGGTATGTTTTCCAAGGGAAAACTACCATAAACGGTGTCGAGACGATAGCCTTGTTGTTTATTAGTACCCAGACAAGACATAGTTTAGACAAGACAATGTTTGACTCAGCGAAAGAGACCCGTCAAATTTAATTTTCATCCTTGAGCTTTCCAAGCCGAGCCGAGCCGAGACAAACTGATAACACGCCGAGCCGAAATTTAAAATTTTCGAGCCGACCCTAGCCCACTCACAATTAAGTCGGATCGACCCCAGCTCGACTAAATTTGAGTCGAGCCTGAAACATTTGGGTTGTTCTCACCTCTTACCATATACATTTGTTATATAGTGGCTTGTGTATATTGATGAGCTTGCAATTTCTTGTCATTAATTGCATATTGCATCACTGATTGTCCTGACTTCACCTTAAAATTGACGATTGTCACAGACATATAAAAGTTAAGTGAGGTTGGTAAGCCAGCTGTCTCAGCGCAGCATCTAGTAAATTTTTGAACGTGATTGATTGTCAAAACATGTTAATAGTTTCTTATTTGTATATTAAATTATATGCTGATGGTTTGCGAGCAGATAGCTAGTTTGAGCTTTAGGTTACTAACGCGTTGCTTATCCAATAACGCTATCAATTTAGGTGCGTACACCTAAAGTTGTTTATCTAATCAAGTTATTTCACGATTGCAAGAGCGACGCACGTACTTTTGTACGCAAACACAACTTAATATACAGCAACACAGAAGTACTATTCGCGGGCACTATTTTGAGAATTAGCATTGCAATTTATGGATGGCGTACACATTAAAACGCGATTAGCAATTACGTTATTTTTATACGCTGTAATACATGGACCGCAAACATAGCTACACTGAGCATATCATTTGATGAAAGCATACAAAAATTAATAAATGTACGCGTACACCAATTCCGTTCGTTCGCTAAACTGTGAATTCCTACAACTGAAATGTTAACGCGAATTTTTGCATGATTTATTTCCAAATTTTGCAAAACAACAACAATATACGCACCTAAGCGAATTCTTGTAGAAGTGTCGTTCTTATCGTCCTTCAAACCGTAGCGATAAAGAAACAAAATATTCAAATATTGATCAATAATGTAAAGGCCAGCTCAGTGGTTACAGCAGACCCGCGCAAAGATTTAAAGTCTCGCGTTCTAAATTCGAACACCACGTTAATCGACATTTTTGATGCCCCGGACAAATAGATTAGACACAAATGTATGTACATCAAATAACTTCATCCACGATCAACATCTATAAAAACATAGACCAATACATACGCTGATTTCCAGTAATAATTTCTTGCATATTTTCTTGAAATAAAGTATTATATGTTGGTAACATGCGTTGCTCGAAAAAGCTTCTATGGGTCTAGAAAACCTTTTAACACTTGGTACACTGGTCTTGTCCACTGGTGCTAAATCGACCCACCGCGCATTGTGCAGAGAAATGTTGAACTAGCCGTTTGTGTATGTTCGCACATGCGTTGTTATTTGCGCGCGGTACGAGGTTTCTTGAAGAAACAAGTAATATCTTTCAGAAATATCTGCGGTCTGTGTACGTCGCTTTCAGTCTTCGAGGGATGCCTTACGTTTTCGACCTATTTCTTATTGTACGATGCATAAATTAATTAAGGCATGATAGTAGGCCATCCACTGTATAAGTTCGCTGGGCTTTTCACTCCACATAACTATTGAAGAACCGCTCAGCCCTGTCGTTATAATACTCGGAGCCTGTGCAGACGTTAAAGTCCAGTACTCAACTGTATATTAACTTGAGAAAATTCATTTAACACGATTTTCTACAGCTAAAGTTATATTTCTGGCAGATGACGTAACTACTGGCGTGGCTAATGTGTACAATATATATAGAAATATGCTTGTAAAAATGCATACGCTTGCTTAATACTCATACTGAAACA
>JASANE010030594.1:0-16559 GCA_030248225.1 Trileptium ribeirensis | reverse complement strand
CAGCAATTGCAGTTTTGACAGTTTTGTGTTACTATTTATGTGATAATCATTAAACTTTGAAACGAATCCCGTTCCAATAAATATGGAATTTCAATGTTTATTGCAATTGACGCTAATAATTATATTTTCTTTGCTTGGGATATTGGTATTTGATATTCATCGCTAAATATTCTTAACAAAATTGAAGAATTTCAACAAGAGAAGGCAGCTCGCTGCTACTGAGTCTTGAACAAAATGCCAACGAAGCCTCTGGCGACACTCTGATGGAGGATAGTTGAAACGTGCAGAAACAACAATTATAATCCAACGCGAAGTTTTATTATTTTGCCAAACGTAATTGTCGTGTAATTTTTACTATTGAAATTCAATCATTTCGGAAGTTTATCGTCGTATCGTTACGGCCTCATGACGTTTATCGCAACACTGGGTCCCGTTGGTGGTCACCATTAGGTGTAATTATTTGGATTATTTAATTAACCGTATTAATGATAATAGCACAGTTAAGTTAGATTATGAAAATTTTTAGAGAAAATAACACTAGATTACTCTCCGGTACTTTACTTTTGACAATATTTTGGTAATTCTTTCACTTACCCTCAAGGATATCACTAGATGTACCACTTAAATTTCTATGAGTAGGGATATCGGTTATTTTCCAGAGTTTTTGGAAATGTTTTTGATTACATACTAGGTTCTATGGCAAGTTTGCTACCAAACCAATGTTTTCCTGAAGCATTAACTTCCCGCAAGGTACCACCCATGGATATTAAATCATCGTTGGAGAAACCTTAGAAGTTGTAAACCAAACCCAGACCTTGATGTTAGCCGGACATCGCATGGGTAAGCCGGAACTGGCACGTAGTTGGACCCTCTTCTACAAAATTCCAGAAGATTAGCAATGTTCTCAAAATTTTTATAATGAACTCTTGAGATTATGATATTTATAATCAGAACGTAGTGGAGATTGTGTGTTGCAGGGGTGAAATATTTTAAATTCCGTCTGTGTGTATGTACTCGGCCATAACTCGTGAACGAATCCTGGGCTCATTCGAACCGGCATAGTCGATTTACCGTGTACATCCCCGAGCGTTTTTGATTTGGGGTCTGGTTCCGGGGTTATGGGTCAAAATGTGGGTTTTTTTGGCCCCATTTTACCCGATTTTAGTACGCTTCGAGGAAGCAAGGTTATTTTTATCTTAACTATCGAATTTTTCTCTGGATGGTTTTATTTCATAGTAAAATGACAAATGTCGATGCCTCTTTGTTTGTTTTCGATTAAGGCTCCGGTTTTGCAGTTATGGGGTTTGAGGTATGGCATCATCATGGTTCCTCGACTCAAAATTTGAAAATGTGTTCTGACGTCTTGGGCGGCTGATAAGTTTTACCTGGCGGTTTTCGGGCATGGGAAACTCATTTCCGATATTGGTTTTACTCTGCGACCCACGGTTCCAAGGTGCAAGGGTATGGCGCCCCTTTGTTTCGTGGTCAGAGGTCAAAATTAGGGTTTTTTTACACCATTTTAGTACCCTTCACCAAGTAAGGTTATTTTTATCGTAACATACCAACCTTTTCTCTGGTTGGTTTTATTTCATAGTAAAATGATAAATGCCGATGCCTTTTTGTTTTTCGATTAAGGCTCCGGTTTTTGGAGTTATGGGGATTGAGGTATGGCACCCTTATGGTTCCTCGTCACAAAATTAGAAAATTTGTTCTGACGTTCTGGGCGGCTGAAAAGTTTCCCTTGGGGTCTTCTGGCATGGGAAACTCATTGCTGGTGCTGGTTTTGCTCTGCGACCCATAATTCCATGGGTTCGGGGGTATGACGCCCCATGGTTAAGGCTCAGAGGTCAAAAAGAGGGTATTTTAGTACCCTTCACGGAAGCAAGGTTATTTTTATCTTAATATTCGAATGTCTTTTTCTGGTTGGTTTTATTTCATAGTAAAATGATAAATGCCAATGCCTCTTTTTTGTTTTTCGATTAAGGCTCCGGTTTTGCAGGTATGGGGATTGAGGTATGGCATCCTCAAGTTTCCTCCACCCAAAATTTGAAAATTTGTTCTGACGTCTTGGGCGGCTGATAAGTTGCACCTGACGGTTTTCGATCATGGGACGCTCATTGCCGGTGTTAGTTTTGTAGTGTTAGGCGTAGGTGTACCTATGCTTCACTACGTTCTGCAATCTCGATAGAGTTACTAGTTTTATTAATCATTTCGATCACATATCGGAATACGGCCCTGTGCAAAATACCAAGTTGCTGAAAATTTCGACTTAATATTTACAACCAACCGAATAATTTAGTTGTAAACTGAAACAATAATATATTGCTCAGTGCTCATCGCCAACTTTATTTCCCAGTTACCAAATCTGCTCCGTTAAGCAACCCGTAAGCTAAACTCCCAAACAATGTTTTCTACAGTTTCGTAAGCTTCATCTTTCGAATCGCGTTTCGCTTTCAAAATTATTATTTAAACCCAAACTGCCTTTTTTAAAACTTGGTCACCGTTCCTTGCTCAAAAGCAATTAAGTTTTCTTAAGGCTGGGTCCCCGATCTCTGTCTTGTGTTGTATCACCCGGGGTTCTTGTATTATGTTTTTTCTGAAAATATGTTTTCGTTTCCCATCTATTGTAATAAGTTGTTGTATAGAATACGTAAATCATTATTAATGGTACTCTGTTTCACGGTCCGTGTTATACCATGATAAGAATCGTAGTATGATTTTCAAAAATCTGTTGTACGCATACATTCAGGCACCTCAAAATAATCGCTCTCGAAAGTTTATTGGCTGATTATATAGTTCACAATAATTCATGTAATGTGTGTGTGATACTATAATTTCCTGCCGCAATTCTTTTTCATTTGTGTTGCTTTATATCTATAGCATTAAACCAACTCAGTTATCGATTTACCACATTCAAAATATATCCCTTTTGTCTTTTGCAATGTTAAACTGTCGTATAATCGACATTAGTATAACGTAATCGGCAAATTGGTTGAATTCGCATTGTCAATAGTTATTTAGTATTGTATTCTGGGTGGTCCGAATGAAGTCCAAGAGTTCTTATTTAGCTGTGACAGTAGTGAAATTAGACTTTGTTTGTTTCTGGGATTCCTGGTTACACGCATAACCCAACTTTGGCTAAACGGATGGATTCATGCAACAACTAATTCAAAAGTTTGAAATCTGTATTTGTATCTTTCATTAGGCGTGAAACTCAAATCGAGCATCTTTGCTCGGAAAAGCGGGTCAAAGTGGCTCGGGTAGGGGGTCCGAAAAGAGCCAAAACCGTTACTTATTGTAACTCTTTACAACCATTATTAGATATCCGAGTAAATATATTCCGTTTTGCAGTGCAGCCTTCTATTAAGAGTGTTCTCTATACATTTTCTATGCGGTGCTCTTCAGATATTAAACGATTCAAAACGGTTTTAAAATGGAACCATGTTTGGTTACCAACATACGCAAAAGCGGCATTATATTTCCGCAACCGCTTTAGGCTCTGTGATATGGTCTTATTATATCAAGCGGTCATCCTCTATGTAAGTTAAAAATGGTATCCGCTGTTTCATTATTTACGCTCCGATTACTATGCAAAATCAAAACAAAAATATCCATATGGCTCGAAAGGTGGTTGATATATTACCATTTCCGTAATATTTTGAGTCCCATTTGGCCATTTAAATTTCTCTTTTCACTCAGTCCTGCAGCGTAAATAATGACAACAGCGGCACACCATTTTCAACTACATAGAGGATGAACTGCTCTATATAATAAGACCAAAACACACCCATATAGCTCGAGCGGTTGCGGATATAATGCCGCTTTTGCGTATGTTGGGTCACATGGTTCCATTTTAAAACTCGTTTTGACCCAAATCCAACATCCTAAGAGCACCGCATAGAAAATGTATAGAGAACACTCTTACAGAGGCTTGCACTGCAAAACGGAACACACTTTTACTCGGATATCTACAACGGTTGTAGAGTTACAATAAGTAACGAAGTTTTGGCCTCTTCGGGACCCTACCCGAGCCACTTTGACCCGCTTTTCCGAGCAAAGATGCTCGATTCGAGTTTCACGCCTAATGAAAGATACAAATACAGATTTCAAACTTTCAAATGAGTTGTTGCATGAATCCATCCGTTTAGCCAAAGTTGGGTTATGCGTGTAACCCTTATAAATCCGATAACAAACAAAGTCTAATTTCACTACTGTCACAGCTAGTAAGAACTCTTGACTTCATTCGTGTCACTCAGAATACAATACTAAATAACTATTGACAATGCGAATTCAACTAATTTGCCGATTACGTTATACTAATGTCGATTATACGACAGTTGAACATTGCAAAAGACAAAAGGGATATATTCTGATGTGGTACCGATAACTGAGTTGGTTTGACGCCATACACAGTAAGCAACACAAATGTAAAAGAATTGCGGGCAGGAAATTATAGTATCACACACACATTACACTAATTATTGTGACCACATAATCAGCCAATAAACTTTCTAGAGTGATTATTTTGAGGTGCCTGAATGTACGCGTACAACAGATTTCTAAAAATCATATGATTATCTGATCCAACACACCTGGGTACATGCAACTGTGAACAGAGTACCATTAATAATGATTTACGTATTCTATACAACAACTTATTACAATAGATGGAAACGAAACATATTTTCAGAAAAAAACATAACACAAGAACCCTGGCTAAATACACAAAGAGATAAGAATTCGGGGGGAATCTGAGCCTTAAAGAAGCTTAATTGCTTTTTAGCAAGGAACGGTGACCAAGTTTTTGAAAAAAGGCAGTTTGGGGTTTAAATAATAATAATTTCGTAAAAGCCAAAACGCGATTCGAAAATACTAAGCTACGAAACTGTAGAAAACATTGTTTGGGAGTTTAGCTTACTAGTTGCTTAACTAATAATATTCGGAACCTAAACAAAGCTGGCCATGAGCACTGAGCAATATATTATTTGTTTCAGTTTACAACGCAACGATTCGGTTGGTTGTAAATATTAAGTCAAATTTTAGCAACTGGGTTTTGCACAGGGCTGGTATCCGATATGCGATCGAAATGATCTAAATAATACTAGTAACTCTATCGAGATTACAGAACGTAGTGAAGCATAGGTACACCTACGCCTTTTGCGTGCACATCAAATCGATATGCTATATGTGGACATCGCACAATACCAGCACAAGTTACAACAAAACTAACACCGGCAATGAGCTTCCCATACCCGAAAATCCTCAGGTGCAACTTATCAGCCGCCCAAGACGTCAGAACAAATTTTGGGTCGAAGACCACGAGGGTGCCATACCTCAAACCCTATAACTCCAAAACCGGAGCCTTAATCGAAAAACAAAAAAGAGGCATCGGCATTTATCGTTTTACTATGAAATAAAACCATCCAGAGAAAGAAATTCGAATATTAAGATAAAAATAACCTTGTTTCCGTGAAGGGTACTAAAAAACCCTCATTTTGACCTCTGACCCTTAACCATGGGGCGTCACACCCCCGTACCCATGGAACCATGAGTCGCAGAGCAAAACCAGCACCGGCAATGAGTTTTCCATGCCCGAAACCCCCAAGGGAAACTTTTCAGCCGCCCAGAAAGTCAGACCAAATTTTCTAATTTTGGGACCAGGAACCATCAGGGTGTCATACCTCAAACCCATAACTCAAAAACCGGAGCCTTAATCGAAAAACAAAAAAAAACAGGCATCAGCAATTATCATTTTACTATGAAATATAACCAACTAGAGAAAAAAATTCGAAAGTTACGATAAAAATAACCTTGCTACCGTGAGGGGTACTAAAATGGTTTAAAGCCCCATTTTGACCTCTGACTCCGAACCAAAGGGGCGCCATACCCTTGTACCCATAGAACCATGGGTCGCAGAGTAAAACTAATACCGGCAATGAGTTTCCCATGCGCGAAAACCCCCAAGTGAGACTTCTCAGCCGCCCAGGACGTCAGAACAAATTTTCAAATTTTGGGTCGAGGAACCATTGTGGCACCATACCCACGTACCTCAAACCCCATAAATCCAGAACCGGAGCCTTAATCGAAAAACAAAAAAGAGGCGTCGGCATTTATCATTTTACTATGAAATAAAACCATTCAGATAAAAATTCGATTGTTAAGATAAAAATAACCTTGCTTCCGTGAAGGGTACTAAAATGGGGTAAAATGGGGCCAAAAAAACCAACATTTTGACTCCTGACCCAGAACTAAACCCCAACATCAAAAACGCTCGGAAATGTACAGGGTAAATCGACTATGCCGGTTCGAATGAGCCCAAGATCATGAAAATCAGTTAAGGCGTTCACGAGTTATGGCCGAGCACACACACAGACGGAATTTAAAACATTTCACCCATGCAACACACAATCTCCACTACGTTCTGAATATAAATATCATAATCATCAAGAGTTCATTATAAAAATTTTGTAGAACATTGGCATACGCTTCTGCAAATTTTGTAGAAGAGGGTCCGATGATGTGTCAGTTTTTCGGCTTACCCTATGCGATGTCCGGGTGAACATCAAGGTTCTTGTGGAAGTTTGGTTTACAACCTCCAAAGGTTCTCCAACGATGTATTTAATATCCACGGGGTGGGTACCTTGCGGGAAGTTAATGCCTCCAGGGAACATTGGTTTGGTAGCAAAACTGCCATAGAACCTAGTACTAATCAAAAACATTTCCAAAAAACTCTGGGAAAATAACCGATATCCCCGACCCCATAGAAATTTAGTGGTACATCTAGTGATATCCTTGAGGGGTAAGCTAAAGAACGACCAAAATATTGTCAAAAGTAAAGTACCGGAGAGTAATCGAGTGTTATATTTTTCTCCAAAATTTTTATAAAATGAACTTACTCGTGCTATTATCATTAATACGGTTAATTAAATAAATTCGCAAATAATTACACTGATGGTTACCACCAACGGGACCCAGTGTTGCGATAAACGTCATGAGGCCGGTACGATACGACCATAAACTTCCGAAATGATTGAATTTCAATAGAAAAATTACACGACAGTCACGTTGGCAAAATAATAAGTCTTTGCGTTGGATTATAATTGTTGTTCTTGCACGTTTCAACTATCCTCCATCAGAGTGTCGCCAGAGGCTTCGTCGGCATTTTGTTCAGACTCAGAGCAGCGAGCTGCTTTCTCTTGTTGAAATTCTTCAATTTCGTTAAATATCAGCGCTAAATATCAAATACCATCTAATAAAGAGCACATAATTATTAGCGTCAATTGCAATAAACATTGAAATTCCATTGATTGGAACTTAATTTGTTTCAAAGTTGAATGATTATCATATAAATAGTAACACAAAACTGTCAAAACTGCAATCGCTGTTTGTACGCACATCAACACGAAAACTTTATATTTCTTACGTTAAATGTCTTTAAACTAAGGACTTTTCGAGGCAATTTTTATAATTGTTTGGGCATCTTCGAGATATAACCGTTTCCGGTCCTATGGGCCCATTTTAAAACTATTGGCCCAACGCTAGTCGAGTCAAAAAGCTTTATATACAGGCGTATAGAGCAATATATTGCTCTATTAAATTAACATTTGAATGAAATATGTTAGCTGATGGTAGAGATGCAGCCATGAACTAGGTTCGTTAGCCCAGTTTGAGCCAAGCCGACACCCTTAAGTAAGTCCCACTAAGTTTCGGCCCTAAGTAAATTACAAATATAAATTTCAATTTTTTGTTTGTGTTATTGTGCGATACGATCGAACGTTGCAAAATCGCGAAATGCAATTACAAAACATCCCAGTTTACCAGAGGTACGGTTTCCCTCCATATAAGGTGAAGGAAATTCCACCGCCTGGTATTTCCAATACCCCTGGGGAGCTCCCAGCTCAAACACCAAAGACAAAATTTTGGTCCTATAGAGATGCCAGCACCATTCACGTCAATTATTTTGCCAACGCCGTGCATTTGCAGCTAATTCTATACGTGATAGCAGCAAAGCAAGACAAAAGGGTGACACAAATAATAGTATATATCCGTCCAACAGCTCTCAGCTCTAGGCAGCCCAAAGATCGAGCTATCCTAAAAATAAAGAAAAAATGGCAGTGCCGATGAACAGCGTGGCTCTATATTTTCTTAAGATTTCGCCAGCATAAAAGCACAGTACCAGCCACAATTTCAACTGTCATCTTGAAACCGAACGAGCGGTATAGTCAATATTGTGGTGAGTGCTGTACCACGATGAAAATGTGTCCTGCACAAGCACAAACCATACAAATAACTATGCACTACTAACCTTTCCATTCCGCTAAACTTGTCTCCGGTTTATCGAATGAAAGATCCATCTTCTCCGCTTCCGGCTCGTCCTCTTCGTCATGATACGTTGCCAGGAACGGGTGCGCTAATGCTTCATTAACCGTTAACCTGCAAATAAAAAACCGGAACATAAGGGTACCCGAATTGAAGGCTTCAGGATTTAAATAGTTAGATTATGTGTTATATAAGTAATACATCATGTCCCTACCCGCAAAATGACATTTACATCATGCTGTTACAAGACCTCGGTCTTCAGCGCGTACTGTCAATCAAAACACTGCATAATATGAAGCGAACCTTTTTCTTAGCTAGACCCAAATAAATATGATAAAGCCGTACTTGTTGTGTTTATGTCACAAAAACAAAATGGCATACTGCAACGTAACACAAGTCAGCGCCATAGGAAATGCATTCGCTAGAAAAATAATCATATTATAACAGAAACGTGTGACAAAACAACGCTTCAAACACACCATAGTCGCACAAAATTATTACTATTGCTTAGCCTTACGTAATAATTGATTAGGCAACAACATCTTTAGGCTCTCCACTCAAATACGGATATAACCGCATACTCACCAAAGTTGTACGCAAAAAATAAACGTCATCCAAAATCACGCATAAATGTGACATCATTGCTTTACTTGTGAAAAACTAGGCTGATGTTCCAAATTAAACGATGTCGAACAACTCCATTGAATAAGATACGGTTAATTTACTTTTGGTGAGCACAGAAGTACTATTTCGGCATATGATAGCACATCACAAACTTAATAGTGTATACTAAAATAAGTCGAATTATCACCTTTCCGCAACTAACACGTACTGCTAACTGAAGCGCTACTTGAGTACACAATGGCACATAACTAGTACTCGCAAGCAAGTGGAAAAGAAGCGAACATTGACACAAAAATATTCCAAATAAGAAATATTAGCTTTACTGATGTTGGTGTGCTATTTACAACATTTGTTTGCTTGTTCGCGTGCTGTTTTACTATTTACAATCCAGTGTTGTGTGAAAGTGGTCCGATCCTATAGACCACCCACAGCCATGTAATGACATTATACAGCAACAACAGGCCTCCGACTATAATACTATCGTATTCAGGGTGCTCGAAAACCAACATAACAATGTATTGACGCTCCAACCCCTCAGTAACACATCACAACAGGAAAAAAGGTCTCCTGTGACAATAGGTTAGCGCACCTTAAAACATTTCATACCTCCTAAGAACGATATACAGCAACCATAGCTCTCCGATGGCAATTTATTGTGTTATGCACGAAAACATACACAAAGATGGCGTGACGCTCATACCCCGAAAAAATATGTTACAAATGCGAAAAATGGTGTTATGTGAAATGGGTGGATATACCTATTTTGACTAATAGTGGCTCAGGCAGTCGCCTGACAAAAAAGTGGTGTAAGCAAAGTTGAAGCTCTTGATGAGCTGATTTCGGAACGTCTCAGTTTTTTGTTGCTAAATTACGATCTCGAGATATTTGCGAAAAACAGGGACCTGTACGGGTAATTTGTATAAAGTGTGACCATTGACACCGTTGGTGCCCATGTTGATCCAAAAGACGTGGTTGTCTGGTTTAGTGTCTAATGAAAGTTCTCAAAGTAATAATCGCTAGAGACGAAATAAGAAATTTTTGATTTGTTCCGCTAGCAAAGCTATAGAAGGCGACTCCGCTCGTATCCACGTCTAATGCGTAGTGATAACCGAAATCACTACTTCCGCATACAATAGGAGGCCCACGTCAGCTTTACGGGCCGAAGTATAATGCCTGCCATGCCGCTCGATATGCTAAGCCTCAGCTAAGGTACGAGACATACACTAAGCCTAAGTCGGGGAGGCTGCTACCCGCCTTACCCCCCGCTCTTAGCTGTTCTTTTTTTCTAATGTTATAACGTCCGGCCCTTAAGGTTGACATGGGGCCAACAGGATATCACGGAGCTAACTATATATCGGTAAATTACTAGCGTATACTTCAATAAGCCCGACTTACCTCCTGTCCGGGTCTAACACAAGCATTTTCTCCAACATATCGATCGCTTCTGGACTAGCTTGCTGAAATACCTGACGAAAGTCCTTCTTTCGCATTCGTGGCAACGAACTAATATACTTTCGAGCATCTTCGGATTGAATTTTGTTAAGGAACGTATCGTCTGGTGTGCCGACAACAGCCATTATACGGGTAAGCTGATCGATGTCTAAACATGAGATGTCAAGTCAGTATTATAAAGTAGCTAGGTATACATATATTTATTATTAAATTCTTAATATTAATTAAATAATTATTATAAAGTGCAAAGCTACATTTTGGTTATTAAAATACGGTCCTCAACTAAAAGACAATGAAATAATAATACATAAAGCTGCCGTACTGACAGGACGGAAACACAAATCCATAAACGCTAAGGTATCCACCTGAAATAAATGATACGGCTCGTTAATGTAGTTTCATAAGAATTAACGTCGAATAATGCCAACAATAGATATCAAAATAAAAACAACAGTGTACCAATACTGGAACCAGTTTGAAACGCTTAAATAGCCGAAATTTGATCAGAAAGAGGAAAAGAAATGAAACTAAAGAACATGGACGGAGTATGGACGGTTACAATGCAAAGACCATCGCTTTCATCCAAACTTTCATGGTCGCCATCGTTGTCGTGCCCAGTGTTAGGACAGCTACCACCCTCTTGCTCAAGAGTAGGTAAGGTACACTGAACGAGAGAGCAACATTTTAAGTGTAGTTTGTTTGTTCAAAAAGCGCTTACATTGACTACAATGGCAGAAGCCTTTATCTACCACATGAGGCCGTTCTACAGCTCCAACTGCAGTACTCGCCAGAAATGACTGTCACCTTTCGAACGAACGAACATCAAACTGTTTTCTTTCTAAACTAATTTTTTAATAGTAGCCAATTTCGAACACGGTTCGAATAAAATCGCACACATTTCCAACAAAATTAGCAATTTATCGAACGAACTTCGAGCAAACATCGAACAGAAAAGCAGTCGCTTCTGACGAGCACTGTACCGCCATATATTACGGGATTTCGATGGTAGCAACAAGAAAATAGTATTTTCACCTTGGTAAGTATTAGCATAATTGGTTGTAGATTGTAATGCGAGACCCGACATATTGCAGGCGTTGGTTAAAGTATTGGAACACAGTTCAATTGGGCGACGATTTTTTAATTTCTAAAATTTCCATCGACCTGCGTGCAAAGAAACGATCCCGTCCATTACGTAACAAAGCCCGCTTCCAATACACACACTTTGTTTGGCGATGCCGAGCCTTTATTTTCTGCAAATGAAAAGAACTTAGAGATGCCGTAATAAAGACGGAAGACTCTTTTTTCTTTCTTGCATAGAGACAGCTGACTTTTATCTAATTAAAAAATTTTTGAGTGGTGCGTTTTTTCCTTTTTTTCTGCGTCCCGCTTTCTGCCTTTTCTTTTTGAGTCCCTTCTGACATGTTGACGACTCTTTTTGAAGTGGCGTTTTCCTTTTGTGATGAAGTTGCTTTGTCTGTTGCGGGTCACGTACTGAACGGGGCGACGTAGCGAGCCGTTTTATGCGCTTGATTGGAAATTTCCGCCTGTTTGGGGTTTTTCATAGGCATTTGAATTGCGTGGTACGCTCAATAGGAAAAATACGTCACTCCTTTTGGAATTCTTTTTTTTTTTTTTGATTTTGTTTGTTTTTGTCTTCTTGGTTTTGCAAGAAATAAAGAGTTTTTCGTTTTGATTATAGCTAAATCCCTCTGTTGGCTATTCGATTTGCGACGTTAATACTTATGAAATGGCTACATAGAACGTCAGCCGAATCATGAATTTGAGTTGTGTTGGATTGGTAGCGGTTGCTTTTGTTTGACTGTTTATGGACTGGGATCTGTTTCTTTGCACGCAGGTTCGATGGAAATTCTAAAGTAAATCTAAATAAATTGTCGCCTGATTGAATCTTGGGGAATTGAGCCCAAAACACTGGGGCAATATGTTGTAATTCTCGCATTACATCTACGACATTATGCTCCATGTTGGGGTGAAATCTTTTTTCTTGTTGCTGCCTCGAATCCGTATATATGGGTACACTGTCTGGGAGCGACTGCTTTTCTGTTCATGTTTGTCGAGTTCGTTCGATATTGCTCTTTTGTTCAATGTGTGTGCATTTTTTCGACGTGTTTTCGAAATTTTTGCCTTTTTTTTTTTCGAGTTCTGCTCTGGATTATTTTGGTTGCTGTTTGATGTTCGTTCGTTCGAAAGGTGGAGGTCTCGTTTTCCGGCGAGTTGTTGCAGTTGGAGGTGTAGAACGGCACCATGTGGAGGTAATAAAGGCTTTCTGCATTGTAGTCAAATGTAACGCGAACAAACAAACTACACTAAAATGTTGCTCTCTCGTCAGTGTACCCTTACCTACTCTTGAGCAAGAGGGTGGTAACCTGTCCTAACACTGGGCACGACGACGATGGCGACCGTGAAAATTTGCGATGAAACATGGTCTTTGCTTGTTCGTCATCTCCGTCCTGTTCTTTGTTTCTTTCTTTTTCCTCTTTTCTGATGAATTTCGTAGCGTTTCCTGAGCCCCTTGTTGGTCCTGTTGTTTTTTTTTCTTCTTTCTGCATTTGACTTTTTCTTTGAAACTCTTCGAGCCGTTCTTTTTTCGGTGGATCCTTTGCGTTTTGGATTTGTGTTTCCGTCCTGCGTACAGCAGCTTTATGTAAAATTTTATTATTTCATTGTCTTTTAGTAAGAAAGAAGCAGTTTTTTAATAACCAAAATGTAGCTTTGCACTTTATAATAATTATTTAATTAATATTAAGATTTTAATAATAAATATATGTATACCTAGCTACTTTATAATACTAGACTTGACATCTCATGTTTTAGACATAGATCAGCTTTCCCGTATAATAGCTGTTTTGTCGGCACACCAGACGATACGTTCCCTTAACGAAATTCCAATCCGAAGATGCTCGAAAGTACTGTGTAGTTCGTTGCCACGAATGCGAAAGAAGAACTTTCGTGACGTGTTTCAAAAAAAAAAAAAAAAAAAAAAAAAAAAAAAAAAAAAAAAAAAAGCGAGCCGAGCTCGCCTGCCAGAAGCGATCGATATGTTGAAGAAAATGCTTGTGTTAGACCCGGACAGGAGGTAAGTCGGGCTTACTGAAAGTATACGCTAGTAATTTACCGAAGTATAGGTTAGCTACGTGGTGTCCTGTAGTCCCCATGTAAACCTAAAGGGCCGGACGTTATAACATTAGAAAAAAAGAACAGCTAAGAGCGGGGGGTGAGGCGAGTAGGAGCCCTCCCCGACTTAGGCTTAGTGTATGTCTCGTTACCTTAGCTGAGGCTTAGCATATCGAGCGGCATGGCAGGCACGTTATACTTCGGCCCGTAAAGCTGACGTGGGCCCTCCTATTGCTATGCGGAAGTAGTGGTTTTCGGTTCTAAGCCTACGCATTAGACGTGGAATACGAGCGGAGATCGCCTTCTTATAGCTTTGCTAGCGGAACGAATCAAAAATTTCTTATTTCGTCTCGCTCCAGCGATTATATCTTTGAGAACTTTGCCATTAGACACTGAATAAGACGACCACGTCTTTTGGATCAAACATGGGCACCAACGGTGTCAATGGTAGCACTTTATGCACATTACAGGTCCATGTATTTCGCAAATATCTGTCGAGATCGTAATTTAGCAACAAAAAACTGAGACCGTCCCGAAATCAGCTCATCAAGAGCTTTCAACTTTGCTTACACCACTTTTTTGCTCAGGCGAGCTGCCTCAGCCACTATAAGTACAAAATAGGTATCTGCCACCCATTTTAGCATGACACCATTTTTCGCATTTATAACATATTTTTTCGGGGTATGAGCGTAACGCCATCTTTGTGTATGTTTTCGTGCATAACACAATGAATAGCCATCGGAGAGCTATGGTTGCTGTATATCGTTCTTAGGAGGTATGAAATGTTTTAAGGTGCGCTAACCTATTGTCACAGGAGACCTTTTTCCCTGTTGTGATGTGTTACTGAGGGGTTGGAGCATCAATACATTTGTTTATGTTGGTTTTTGAGCACCCTGAATACAATAGTCCTATATCTTGGTTAGGAATGTTGTTGCTGTATAATGTCATTACATGGTATGTGAGTGGTCTACTAGGAATAGGAACCACTTTCACACAAACACTGGATTGTAAATAGTAAAACAGCACGCGAACAAGCGAACAAATGTTGTAAATGGCACACCAACATCAGTAAAAGCTAAAATTGTTCTTATTTGGAATATTTTTGTGTCAAATGTTCGATTCTTTTCCATTTCCTTGCAAGTACTAGTTTATGTGCCATTGTGTACTTAAGTAGCGCTTCAGTTAGCAGTTACGTGTTAGTTGCGGAAAGGTGATAATTCGACTTGTTTTAGTATACACTATTAAGTTTTGTGATGTGCTATCATATGCCGAAATAGTACTTCTGTGCTCACCAAAAGCCTAAATTAACCGTATCTTATTCAATGGAGTTGTTCGACATCGTTTTAATTTGGAACATCAGCCTAGTTTTTCACAAGTAAAGCAATGATGTCACAATTTATGCGTGATTTTGGATGACGTTTATTTTTTGCGTACAACTTTGGTGAGTATGCGGTTATATCCGTATTTGAGTGGAGAGCCTAAAGATGTTGTTGCCTAATCAATTATTACGTAAGGCTAAGCAATAGTAATAATTTTGTGCGACTATGATGTGTTTGAAGCGTTGTTTTGTCACACGTTTCTGTTATAATATGATTATTTTTTTCTAGCGAATGCATTTCCCCTATGGCGCTGACTTGTGTTACGTTGCAGTATGCCATTTTGTTTTTGTGACATAAACACAACAAGTACGGCTTTATCATATTTATTTGGGTCTGTCTAAGAAAAAGGTTCGCTTCATATTATGCAGTGTTTTGATTGACAGTACGCGCTGAAGACCGAGGTCTTGTAACAGCATGATGTAAATGTCATTTTTTAGGAGTGCGGGACATGATGTATTACTTATATAACACATAATACTAACTATTTAAATCCTGGAAGACCTACTTCAATTCGGGTACCCTTATGTTCCCGGTTTTTCTTTCCAGGTTAACGGTTAATGAAGCATTGGCGCACCCGTTCCTGGCAACGTATCATGACAAAGAGAGGACGAGCCGGAAGCGGAGAAGATGGATCTTTCAATTCGATAAAACCGGAGAACAAGTTTAGCGGAATGGAAAAGGTTAGTAGTGTGCATAGTTATTTGTATGGTTTGTGCTTTCTGCCAGGAAACTTTTTCATCATCGTACAGCACTCCGCCCCCACAATATTGACTATACAGCTAGTTTGGTTTCAGAGATGACAGTTGAAATTGTGGCTGGGTTACTGTGCTTTTATGCTGGAGAAGGTGTTACAAGAAAATATAGAGCCACACTCTTTATCGGCACTGCCCATTTTTTCTTTTATTTTTAGGATAGCTCGATCTTTGGGTTTCCTAGAGCTCAGAAAACTGTTGGACGGATATATACTATTATTTGTGTCACCCTTTTGTCTTGCTTTTGCTGCTATCACGTATAGTCAAATTCAGCTGCAAATGTACGGCGCACATTTTGGCAAATATAATTGACGTGAAAAATTCTGGCAAAAATTTCTATAGGACCAAAATTTTTGTCTTTGGTGTTTGAGCTCGGAGAGCTCCCCAGGGGTATTGGAAATACCAGGCGGTGGAATTTCCTTCACCTTATATGGAGGGGAAACCGTACCTCTGGTAAACTGCGATGTTTTGTAATTGCATTTAGCGATTTTGCAAAGTTAACGGATCGTATAGCACAACATAACACAAACAATTTGAAAATTGAAATTTATATTTGTAATTTTACTTCGGGCCGAGACCTTAGTGGGACTTGCTTAAGGGTGTCGGCTTGGCTCAAACTGGGCTAACGAACCTAGTTTCATGGGCTGCATCTCTACCATCAGCTAACATATTTCATTCAAATGTTAATTTAATAGAGCAATATATTGCTCTATACGCCTGTATATAAAGCTTTTTGACTCGACTAGCGTTGGGCCAATAGTTTTAAAATGGGCCCATCAGACCGGAAACGGTTATATCTCGAAGATGCCCAAACAATTATAAAAATTGCCTCGAAAAGTCCTTTAGTTTAAAGACATTTAACGTAAGAAATATAAAGTTTTCGTGTTGATGTGCGTACAAA
>JASANE010030593.1:0-27650 GCA_030248225.1 Trileptium ribeirensis | reverse complement strand
GAGTAGCTATTACAGTAATACACTGGTGCCTTGTCTGGTTTATATGGCGGTCACAGGAAGTATTGACTTACGGACATACACAAGCCTCAGCAACTTCGCAAGATGGCGTTGTGGCAATACTTGTCGCTTCCTGATCTCTCGGTTGAGCAGACGTGGTTACTTAAAGATGTTATGAAAGCGGCTAGCAAACGCGGAGGTATAAATGGAAGTTCCCTTTTGGTGTTTTGTATTGCAAGTTGATTAACGGCATACCATACAATCTAGTTCATAAGGTTCCGATATGATGTGGGCCCTTGTTATGCATTTATTTCAATCATAGAAGTGGAATCTGCTATGGTAATATATCTATGAGTTCTTGTGATAGTCGTACCAACGTTTTCAAGCTTTAAAACTATCGGTTTAATAGTAATATTTAACACATATGGTATACAAAATACATATTGTATATATACATATATTTAGGAGAATATCGAATCATGATTCAATGTAACATTAGAGTTTTGAATATGTGGGTGGAGGATATGCAAGAATATTTTACGAACATATTTGATTTCGTAGCCTGGTTGGCCTCTTCCATCTTTGCAATTGCTGACAAGACTCAAAAAATGTTAACGCGTAGGTATCATTAGATATACTAATATTCGGTTTGATACACTTCGAGTGTCGTTAAAGCGTTGCCAATATGAGCTTTAAAGAAGTCAGTATATTATTTTTGGTAGCATTATAAGGTGGTTCTGATTGAATGGTGAGTGTAGTGAGCGAAACGAGCGAAGCGATGAATAGAATTCTTATTTGTCGCATAGTGGTGAAAATATTTATTCGTAAAACGTTGGTATTTACGTTGGCACGCGTAAATCAAATTTGGCCGGGTGGATTGATTCGCTTGATAACTTATTTGAAAGCTTGAAATCTGTATTTGTGCCGTTTAAAGTGGTACGAAGCCAGATTCAAACGCCGCTCTGCAAAAGCTTGCCAAGCGGACACATTAACGCCTTATAACGCCATTTAGATGAAGACTAGGGACTTGTCCCCATGGCCATGAAAGTGCATTCTGAGTGTATATAAAAGTTACATTTTCGTTAAAAGGTCAAAACCCCAAACACAAAACTCAAGTGAGTCAGAGCACCACATATAGCAATACATAGCTTTGCTCTCTGAACCGAAACGAGCCCAAGGTCTGAATTCGATCCAGTCCTCGAGGAGATATGGCTAATTTGGTGTTTTCGGGGCCGCAAGGGCCCAATTTACAACCCGTCTTAACCCTACCCTGCTCGACATGTGAAATCAATAGCAACGCAGCATGTGTCTATATAGAGCTTTCGCTTTCCGAGACGAAATGAACCCAATCTTAGCCCAATCGCTCCAGTGGTTGAAGTGATATAACAATTTAGTGTTTTGGGGTCCCCAGCGTCCATTTTAAAGCCCATTTCGACTCTAACCCTGGAACGTAAGATTTCTACATTGCCTTATCGAGCTAAGCTTTCCGAGACAAAATGAGCCTGCCAAGTATGGGCCAGATCACGCCGGTGGTTGTCAAAACATGGCTCATAACGTATTTTGCGTGGCATTCCTAGGGATCCTGCTGCTGGTCCATTTCTGACCCCCTTTTGAGGGGTAGCATGCTGAAAAAGTTTTTTGCGTTCGACTAAAGGGCAGAGATAGTAGATTTCAAGCTTCAGACCGAGGTATCGCACGACCTGATATGCATATCAGAAGTTGATGTTATGCATTGCCACACAAAAAAACCCACAAACAGACGCTGCCAAACCCGCACATTTCCTGGAACGCAGAATAAGAATTATTCGCTTCGCGGGTTCGATATGCCACTCGCTCGCTCAGAACTCAATAATCTTTTGCTACGCTTTTCTTTCCAGGATGTGGAATTCTGCAAGCCGAATATAAAATGGCCCACGAGGTCGCAGAATACGCGAAAACTCTGAATAAATAGTCATATACGTGATATTTGGTGTCATTTTATAACCGAATTCATCCTTTATCTTCACATTGTCGGTTGCTATCACCACATTTTACGCTACAGGGTTGTATCTAAGTAGGTTTTCAATAGGACCCATGAAACCCAAAACACGCAAACAACGATTTTGCGCTACAACTCTGGTTTTTACTCGCGACTTGATTCTGTAGAGAAATTCATCCTCGATATAACTGCTAATTTTGCGCCGTTATTTGAAAGGTGCACTTTTTGGTTAAATATCTGGTTTTTGCATGGTTGCAGTGAGAGCTAAAATACTTGAAAACTACGATTATATATATATATATCTCCGCCACCTCTTCGATATATGTTGGTGGTATTGGTCTTATTTCTTGCAGAGTGATTCATTATATATCTGTGCGTGGTTTCCTGCGTTTGTCATTATTTCCACAGCAGGATCTGGGTCAAAATGGGTTATGAATGGGCCCATGGATAGCAGCAATAGCTCCGTAGGTACACCGCAGTTGTACGGGTATTACTTGTCATTTTGTAGAGCCAATAATTTATCTCTCTTGTACACTGTGTGTTCCTAAATAAATAATCTACTCGAATCTACATATTCATCACCTTAGCGATAAGACATGCTAACTAGTATTTTCAAAACTTTCAGATCCAATCGGTGATATTTGTGTGCCTCCCATCGCTGGACATTGTAATGCCGATGGTAAAAAAATTGTCTGGCGGAAGCTTCTTCGCAAGACCATTGCACGTGCAGGAACTAGCTGTACTCGCGTTTTGGTACATCTTACTAGGCGTTGCACAACAACGCAATACGAAGATCTGTCAGATAATCCAGCAAAAATTGTTTATAATGAACTAACATAAACGTATGTAATATTTTCTGCTGTATTTTAAGGGTATATAGAAGAATTAGTCCATTTCCACAATGCGAGTATCATTATATAGCTACCTTATGGTATTAATATGTTTTCTCTACACTCCCCAAATAAGAAAAAATCACGCATATTTTGAACCCAACTCATCGTTGGTTATTTATCGGTAATAACTTGGGATTAGGCTATAAATTCATGCCGTTAGATATGGATATGTGGCAACACGAATTACGTATAAGCACAAGCGTAAAGGAGTGGATTCGTGCTTCGTAATCTCTTGAATGAATTAAATGGATGGCAATGGTTCAATTACGGTAAATATTCGTTTTACTTGCATCGGATACCTTACGTACATATACGACCATATGTTAATATTTTACTTCGTTTTGATTTACACTACGGTAATGCTGAAAGAGTTGTTCTTCATAAACGAGGTTTGACTAGTTCCTGGACTCAAAGAAAGACCCATTGTAATGTTTTTATGTTGTAGTGAGGGGGAGGGCTAGACATTGATACCTTAGTAAAATCATGAACAGATTGCGACAGATATGTGCTGACGTCAAGCAAGATACATCCTACAACGTTCCCATTAACGCAAATTTTTGTCACGACAAAGACTATGTGTCACCTCATTAGATTATATACCTAATCTTTTACCTTATAATTGCGATTAGACCGACGCCACATCTTATGAAAAAAATTTATTTTTATGTCCTCTTCTTTTCCATGAGCAAAAGCTTAGTTAACATCTGCAAGTTTCGATAATCATAACCCATTAATATCATTTTTCCGCAGAGATATAGTCCTCTAGTTGTGCCTTTTAATAATTTTTGCTTTGTCCAGACATGAAGTCGTTACGACGTTGACGGTCCAAATGAATTTCGATCGATTCCGAATGATGTCTTGTGGCGTTTAACATATTAGCCAAATTTTCACCGAGCCATCGCAGCTAAAATATTCCTCCTAAACGTCTCGAAAGCCCCGAACAAAAAATTTCCGTACCCCCGCCACCAAAGTTCAGAAGAAATCTGCGCCAATGCAAAAAGTTCAATTTTCAAGGTAGTGGTGAATTCGCGGGCCCAGGCGCCTGGTATAATATATATAAAATTAGTTAACAAAGCAGAACAATAATTTTATGTATTCAATGAAATCTATTTACCGGAAGCGGCAGAAGCTAGCTTGATGAAGCAATATGTATTTATTAAAGCGGTGCTTAAAATGTGATTTTAAATAAATTGAATTGTGGCATTAAGAATTTAGCAAATTCTACATAAAAATACCGATAATATAAAACAAGTTATTGCTTGGCAAAATCCGTTACAAAAGACTGTGCGAAATGCGTTTTGAACTGCAGTTACTGATCTGGTTTTTATGTAACACACATATCCTGTAACTTCTGAGAAATTGTATTGCCTTTTATATCATTAGTTTAATATCCAAAAATTTAATATTAAAAACCAGCTTTAATATTTCTTATAGTAAGAATGTAAGAGAGAAATTGAAAATTGTCGGCACCTGTACTGAGTTAGCTAAAAAGGTTAAATGAAATTTGTTGCTCAAGGTGCAGCCTGCTAATATCAACATGATCAGTCGAGGTCTTTGTGCTGTAATCGTATCTCTTGCTTTTATGAGTGTAGATATCAGATCAAGCGGGTGCTGTCCCTTATTCAACACAGCAGTAAAGGCTAGTGATAAATGTGATATATACATGTTTATATATATCCGCTTATTTATTCCGCGTGCTTGGTGCTTTACTTGGGTCTTTTTTGTTGTTTGTCTTTTTACTTGAAAACTGTTATAAACTTAATATATACGCAGATAGTTTTGGTACCATTCGATTGAGCTCGTTAAAAATTATCCTGATGTTTTGTATTACCAGTGTTCGTCCGTTTTTGCGTTACCCGGGCTTACCAGTTCTGGGTTACCAGTACTGAAAATTTTCTTAAATTTTTTCGTGATAAATACATAATTTAATATATATACCTTTCGAAATTTATGCACAGGCAGAATTGGATGCTCCAAAATCAGCGAATTAGCGTTATTAATATTAGTTATAAATATTCGTTGGTACACGAACTCGGAAATGTTACAGAATTACCACCCATAACAAAGTTTTCCAACCTATACCTAATTCACTGACTCTTGAACAATATCAAGCCAGTTTTGATAACTTCCTCTATTGTTGTTAAAGCCGTTCGAACTACTGATATATAAATATACCTTTATAGAAAATGTTTCCAAAAGTTTTAGGTACCGTTACGCATATACGTTGTAAATACATTCGGTATCCCAAAAAATTGAAATTTTTCGCCGTAAATATGGGTCTTATGTACATTTTCGAAACCGCCTCGACGACTTGACTTGAATGGTAACAAAACTAATGTCGGTTTTTTTGAACTGAAAATTTTCCGGGGGTGAATATAACCAAAAGGATCCTGCTTCCTATATTAACATTTAATGTATCAATAAAATACTGATAATGATGTTTTATAAATATTGTTATTTTGGTCATTAGTGTGTTTCTTTCTTGTTTCCTTTCCTCACATTCGTTGGACTGCGTCATCATAAAACTTGGTATACCAAACGATTTGCCACCATTTTATATACGACGATGCAGGGGCGATTTGTGCTGAGAGCTATTACACTATATATATTGTACGCGTATTTATTATTCAAAATCTAATATGTGAAATAAATTTACAGATTTAATCTGTACATACTCATGGTCCGAGGTCCCGGAGGTGTAGCCGGTGCCGTGGAGGGACTAAATATTTATAATTTCACCAATTTTATTCAATTTCCCACATTTTCGGTAATTTTCCACAGTTTCAAAGTTTCCCTAATTGTTGCCAATCTGTGCCATTTTCCCTAATTTTTCTGCATCAGCGTGGATTACCTCCAATCCCTATGAGCTAGTTGCTAAAGAACAAGCCTTGTTTTTGAAGGATACAGATACGATTCATCGACGCTACATAGGTTTGTACAAAATTGTACGAAATACACATTTGTTCATGCTTGTGGGGTTTCAACATTCCTAAATACTTCGACATCCTGTGTTCTGACAATAAAAGTTTTCATTCAGCATACATGCTCATAGAGCGGTACGGGTAGCCCCACTGACGCATAGGACCACCCCCTCATCATGACAGGTCGACTGACCCCCCGACAGACCTGTAGGCGTCGAACCCGAAGGAGCCGACAACTGGTGCGGCTGGCCCTCTCCTGCACCCGACTCCCCCCCCCCCCCGAGCACCCAGCTACCGCCCGTGACGTCCGACCTCGAGCGATCTTTATTCATGGTTCTTCAACGGTGTTGTTGCACTATAATACGAATTGGCGAACAAATGGTTCATAAAATTTCCTTAGATATGAGAATTTATAAAACTAGTATTGGTCCAATTTTTAGTCTCAGACATCGCGTTCAAATCGCCACTTTAAACACCACGACAAACCTATGACGTCAGACAGAGTAAATCTCACTGCGCCATTCGACGCTGTTGAATTCGTATGTAAAAATCAGAAGAAATCGGAAGTAAATAGTGATCATGAATGCAATGCTAAGATACATGCTTAATAATAACACATCATGTCGTAATTCGTAGTCGTATCGTAATGGTGCATACTTATCGTGCCACTTCTCCGCGTTCGATGTGCTACTTCGGTATAACTCATACAATTAAATGCTTTTTCGGGATGTAGCCAAAGTTCCAGGCAGGCGTGAACAAGTAAACGTATGAAGGCAACTGGTGTAAAACTGAACAAAAATCATTCTTAAAAGAAATTCTTAAATGCTCAGGGGACTTCGCATAAATGCCTCTCGGCCTGTGCGCCCCTGCAATATTTCAATCGCCAGTACCTCTAATAATGCGTGAGTCCACTTTAGGTTCGTACGACAAGGTTAGTCTTTTATCAAAATCAAGAATTGATTCGCGCAGAAATTAGGGTTCACAGTTTTTCCATTGGTAATCACATTTTTGTGAACGCGACCAGAGGCTCTGTAATGTACGAGTAGAATCCATTTCGCACATATATCCGCTTTCATCAAATGATATGAATCAGACAATTATGTTCGCGGTCTATTTGTACATTATAGCATATGACAAAAACGCGATTGGTAATCGCTTTTCCACTTGTATATTTGCGGTTAGCAAAATGAGACGCGAAATCACAAATTATATAGTGACAGCGAACAGGGCCTACGCGTTGTTGCAAAGGACATCGTGTACCTGTACATAATGGAAAATTGTGATATGTTCGCGTCATGGCTTTTAAGATCGTGAACTGGGTTGACAAAGAACAACACTTGGGTACACACCTAGAGTAGACTTTCGCATAATACAAACTGCTGTGGTAGATTTATGAAAACGAAAATGTTACATTCGTACGAGATATTTTCCCCGAAGCTACTTTTCTAGAAGTAAGCCCGTTGTATTTGCTTTAACGGTTGAAATCACGATACAATTCGAGACAGGTCGTCAATGCGGTTCAAGTGATATATAAAATTATACGTTTATCGACAAAAACTTTTTTGGAATATTTTGCTTACCAAAAGGATAAAGGTAACCCAAAAAATCGAAAAAGAAATTTGTCATAAAACTGGCCGAAATGAGCATTTTCTGAATCAGGTCGTCGAGATGAGTCGAGTGGTGGCAAAATTTCAAACGTATCTTCAAAATTGATCAATTTGGGGCTGAATCTAGATTTTAGGAGACCCGAATTTTAAAACATTCGTTGCTAAAAATTTAAACTTTACTTTATCCGGAGCAATGGTCGATAAGAGAAAAAAGCTATGGCTCAATTCTCGCGTTACTAATGCTGCACAATATTGATTATTTTCTTTAACTGTTTTAAGACTACTGTCTTCATACGACACCTGCGCACACTGTTATCTGCTGTGCTAACTGAGTTTGTGACATAATGTCAGTTTGCACTTGCGTTGTTAATATTCGTTCGGTTTGCGAGGTTCGAATTTGAGCCATTAGCACCAATATAGCACGGAGAACTGTGTATACCGTTGTAACTGGTACTCATCGTCTCAAATCCGTGTTTAACATTGGGGGTTGGGCCAACACTACTTTGGCGCCAACCAAATACGCATTTTAATATGAAACGCAATAGAAGTGAAATTTTGTTGAGGTACAAGCTGAAAAATATTGGAGCGGGTGGGGGGGACGAGGCTCTTGCCCCTACCCCTTGGAGTTGTGCCTATACTTGTACAACATTGGTTCAATCTGTTGCGCCTGCTTGAGTTTGTTAAACATTGCACGATATATAAATTAATTCGGCCATTAACGGCGTAAAAATAGAAATATTTTGCGCTGAAGAAAAACCTTTTAGTGATGGATGTATATGTATACATCCACAGTAGGACCAGTTTTGTGACACTATGACTTAGCGACAAGCTATAAAGCAATATCGTTATTAAATTCGACTTTGCTAAAATTAGAAAATTTTGGATGATATGCTTATAGTGTACACAATTCGTATATTCATTTGTTTTTCATAAAATACTAATCTGTTAAGTTAAATCTTATGTTTAATATGGATCAAAATTTTGTGATTTATTTTAGAGCTGAATTTTTATTCATATATAATCTTCAGTTCTGGTCCATTTGGGAAGTTGCAATTTGGTAACTAGGGTTGTTCCAAGCCTTTCATTGTAGGCGTACACGGACGGTTTTGTACCCGGCGAAGTTGGCGCCGGTTGCAGCCTCACCAAAGACAGCTGGTCGCAGTTTGATCCAATATCGCTCAACAATTGTAGCTCATCAAATTCAACTTCACCGTTTGAGCCTTTTTCCGAATCCGAAGATGTGATCAGCGGTGGTACGTTAATTGAAGGCAAATCATAGCAAGAAAATGTTCCGACTGGACGGATACATCCTGTTGAATTATTTTCGCCGGCGTCTTCGATTCCGGTAGTCCCAGGTTTTCCACTGTTTTTGGCAAAAACGATTTTTTGTCGAAACAGTGTGCGATTCAGCGGAACAATAGGAGAGTCGGCGGATACTCTTCTTCTTTGCCTGGCGCACGGGCTATAGTTCGATGCGTCATGTAACGCAATCTCATTTATTTCGTCGTCGCAACAGTTTACAGCAATTATTGGTTGAAGATCGTTTGGATGTGTTGGCTGTTGAGTGGGCAGCTCTGGTGTAGAAGTAATTTCGTCAGAATTATCACTCGATTGGTCGTTCCATTTAACTTTGCTACTTATAAGCGCTTTGGCTACATCTAAAATATAAAATAACGATAATACTATTTATCCCCGGCTGTTGTAGATTATATATAACCTCGTAACCGTTGGGTTTGAAACCCACATCACACAAAAACTATTTTTTATCGTCTGCTGCTAAGTTAGCTTGAAATGTTTGACGCGCATGGACTACCGTCGGATGCGATCCACTTTGTGTGGAATTCTCTCGGCGATAACTGAAAGCTCAAAACATACATGCGCATATAGTGGCCTCCCTGACGGCCGGACTTTCTTCGAGGGTTTGTCCTGACAGGTCACACGACCCCGCTAGAGGCGCCAAAGGCGCTAGATCCGGCTACCCGCGTCGACCTCCGGGACCCCCTGGGAGGGCTTTCTCCGGGGACCTAGCTACACCCCGAGGACCTCGGAGCTCGACCATATATGCTCATAATATTTGCTAACTTCAAATGATAAGTACAATTTAAAAATTTATGATTTTCAATGCCGCTAACAAATTATATAGTTAAGCATTGTGCAGCAGTCAGAAAACGACTCTCATTTTGTCAGCGTTTTAGGGTCGGTGAACATAGTTATAAGCTTAATTTTCATCGAGTGAACATCATTTAGTATATAATATGTCTTCGAATTTACATGTGTATAAATAATTAGAAGAGTGATCATGGAAATGAAAATCCCGTGGGAACTCCCGTGAAATGGGAATGGGATGGGAATTCCCTTTGCTATATGGGAATTTTTTAATGTACAGTTGCCTGTATTGATGTTCGTAATTAAAATGTTAGGGGATGCGGAAGCATAATTTTATCCAACAATAACACATGCTCAACAAGATAACAAGAATAGAAATTTGTATACATTTGAAAGAAAGTACGAAATACCGAGAGCAAAGTCATTGAGCCATTTTACGATTACATGTCTAACTTATCATCATCAAAAATACTGATGTCGTCTCCAAGAAGACGAAATTGTCCAAGTAGTCATTGAAATTTTCTGGAAACCTGTTCAGCTTGAAGGCTGCATGACCTTCTCTTCCAAATTGCTGAATCATTCGGTAACTGAGGCTGAACACAACGCTTCCTCCCACTTTATGTATTAAAATGACGAGGGTAAATGGTACCAAAAGCTGAACAAGTATAGTACAAGGATATTTGGAGCCAATATTTCGAACAGCAGGATACAACAACTTTTTTGTTGTGGTTAGTCATCTTGTGGAAATCCTTGCAGGACTGGCATGTTTAGGTATACGCCAGGTCATGGGATCAACGGAGCGGTATTAGGTTTCAAAAATTTTGATAGGAATTCCCATGGTAATTGCAGTGGGATGGAATGGGAATGGGGATCGAAATTCAGTTCCTGTGACAACTGTGAAGCATTAACAATGGCTTGAACGTAATTATGCTGGGTTCAAATTACGATCAGCGGACGATTTTCTCAGTGGCATTCCGTGTTGAAAACTCGAGCAGCGATTGTATGTTTCTCATTTTTCGATATCACGCCAATTTAAAATTTAATGGCCCATATCTTCTACAACTTGTGGAATACATTCCGCATCAATACTTGGATGGTTCACAACCGTATTAGCTCCCTGAAGCATCGTTTTTATGTCAGATCGTTAATAAGTTCGTTTTAAATATATTAAAATTATATAAAATATACAGAAAATCCGTGATGACAGAGTATTTGCCAACGCTTTCAACAATATCTGATACAATTTTTAAACCTAAGCCAGGAAAGAATGGCTACACCATTGCTACTACTGCTATACTATTGAGTATTATGTCGCTTGTGATAAAGTTCTTAGACAAGAAATGTATTTAAAAGTAGGGATGCTGGTTAAGAAACATTTGAATATCCACTAAAATGGTTGTCTAACGAGGAAGTCAACCATAACAACAACCAAACAAAGGGTAATGACTTGGGAATGCACTTTGATACGAAATATTCTTTCCTTTGATTTTTGTAGATAGTGTAGGTCGTGTTAATACGAATCCGTTCGTTGAAACAAAGTAAACTCTGGTAGGATGATAGAAAAATTTAGTGATAGTCTTAATCGTTTAGCATAATAGAAGTGGCAGAAACGCAAAAACATAAAAGAGATACATGTAGAGTAGTAGGTGCTTTCAGGGAGTAGTCAAAAACGCGAATTTATGGCATAGTGTCGCTAAAAGGTTGCTGTGCAGTTTCAGTAAGAGAAGTGTTTGCTTAAGCTTACTCAGATGGTGTGGCAAAACTGGACAACGGTACCAATAACGTTATTGCTGCCACTAGAACTGGATACCAAACTAGTAAAACTTAGAAAGTGGTCTCGCTAAAATGGTTTACAGTTATATAATGACAAAAGAAAAGTTGCGGGCTTTAGTAGAGGCAGAGAATAAGGATCGCACGGCTATTCGGCGTGGCAGCAGCTATACTTTGCCATAAAGGTCTAATCTGTAAGCCAACAGTAGGCAAAAGCTGCAGAAAGCGAAAATATATCGATACCTAACAGGGAAGCTATAAAAAATATGATTTTTTGGAAGAATAGTGGGACAGAACTAATGGATGGACTGGGATCTAAACATAAAAGAATGAAACAATCGAAGTAAAATCAAACAAGAGATGACTGATTGATGTTCTCTCGAAGAGTTGGAGACAGCATGCCATACATCTTTGGATTGTGCATATCAAGAATTGTGCATATGTTACCGTATAGCATGGAGTCTAAGCGTTAACCAGATAGTGAATTTTGTAGCTGTCACGAATGTAATATCACAAAGTGAAAAAGCTTTATCACGGTTGTCTTAGATAGAAAGTCCCTCAAATGTTCATACCTAGTGCGTTTTGTGAATATATATAGGTGTAATTTAGTTGACCGTCAAACTTACCGAACCCTGTAAAAATACAGTGAAATATTGCCAACAACGATCCACCGAGGTAAACCCCAAACAATCCGCCAATGGATCCCAACATCGATTCAAGCGTCATCGTATAAAATTGTGTAACCGCTGTATATTCCAAAGATTTGAAAAATATGTGAATATTTGAATGTGTAAGCCAATTACGATCTGATGGGATAGCTTTACCACCATGATCACCACCAGAACGGTCGCCATCATGATGATGATCATCGTTTTCTACATATGGTATTGTTGATACAGTTCGATCGTATGACCATTGAATACACGGCGGTCGACATTGTTCAATGCATTGTGATACCGTGTCGTTCATATCTTCATTTGCTGTAACACAAGCGATTAACTCACGAAGTTCACAGTAGCGTTCTTTGCTGGTGCTGTTATTGCTACTACGACCATTGCGCTCTTCTCGATCACGCACCGGTATCTTGTTCATATGGTAAAATGCAACCGGTAAGCATTGACATCGTTCCTGAAAAAATTCAAATTCACATCGTTTAATACAATAGTTGGTCGATGTTTCACCGCCTTCTTCGCATGGATTCACCCGGCGACGATTGAGGATTGCCGTTCGTTTTGGCATTAGATTAACAAGCGTAAATGCTCCCGGTGTTGCAGCGATAAATTGTGAGTCGTATTCGGTAAGTAAATGATAGGAAATACCGATAAAAATGCCTTCAATACGTACATTATTCGGTGCATACCACTGACGACCAGTTTGTGCAATAATATTAAGTAGGAAACCGAGATCTGCGTAAACGCCAGACTGTTTTGTTTGATTGATTCCGTTGATTACGTAGCAAATTCCGAAACCGTTAAATACGATCGGTGTTGATTCGGCACAGCACGACATGGGACGCCCGCGACTGTTTTCACCGCGGGTACAACGGCGTAGAAATTGTCGACACTCATGACCGGTACCAAAAATCAGCTGCCTGAAATCGACACTGTGATTTGCTTCAACTTGTTCAATATAATCGATCAATTGAGAATATTTTGCGAAATTTGGACTATTTTTGCATCGGTCGCCGCTAAAATACGTTGTTCGAGTAGCAGCTGCAGAATTGTCCTCGTTGTCGAAACATCCGTCTTGTACAGCGACTACAATTTTTGTAAAATTCCATTCCCAACTAAAAGCCCTAAGAAAATTGAATGCTCGAAATTGTATCGAACGATTTCGATCATCAGCGATTGCCATTTCTCGCTGTATATCGAACGTAAATCCGTATTCCCGGAGCGCGGTATGGTTTTGTGGATTCGCATCACAAATGAGAACATCCGGAAATTTAAGCGAATGTGTATCGGTAATTGCAAAACTATACGCTGTATTTTGATCGTGATATTCGATTGCAATTGCTGCAATTTGATATCCTGCCATCGCAAACGCTCCAACAATAAGTGCACACCAAAGCAAACGTTTCCATGTTGTGTTTGCAAGACGAATCGAATAAAAACCATGTAATGGAGTGCTTTCACAAAAATTGCTAAATCCTGGTAAGCTACTGTTATCGACATTTTTATCACGGCTATGGTTCAGCTGAAACGCCTCTGAACATGCCGATCGGACATTTTCATTACTACTACAACCGTCGATTACCGCCTTATTGGCCACTTCTTGTTGGCCATCCAATATGGCATCAAATTGGCTTTTAGCCAATGATTTTCGTTTCTTTTTACGCCGCATTATATTGTAAGAAAATCCCGCTAGTCTTAGCCAATTTGAAATTTCCGAACTATATAATATCAAATTCCATTATATATATTGCTCAACCATGATAATTTAAGCTAACGTTGAATTTTTTAAAAATTTCAACGTTAGCTGGATATCTACATTGATAGATACATTTTAAAAAATTTTGTAACCATTTTTGCAAATCATACTATCCTGCAGGAATATCTTCAGTGTTCCTACATTTAGCCCGCGATGTCCTGTCGTTGAATTTATTGTTTCTCTGGTGCGTTGTCCATTCCATTTACAGTCAGTATTATTTGTTATTGTTTTTATCAAATTAATATGAAGCTGAGTTATATTTTTACATATAAATTATGCGAACCCTTGAAAACGTAGAAATTGCACCAGATCTAATCTGAATCGCCCACTAGGCATACAATAGCCCCTAAGATAACCAAAATGATAAAACCAGCGGTTATAGCAATTACAGCAACCATTATGTATATATTGTATAAAGCAGAATTATCGTTTAGTATAAACACTGAAATCAATAAATCATGTTTATAAATATACTGAAGGGATATGAGCAAGACTTGGTGAATGAGACTATTTTCGAAGAGATTCGTGTGTTGTTTATGTCGTAAACAACTCAGGTATCTTCTAGGTATGTGGCGATCTGTTCAGTGGTCCAACTCAATCGCGATAGGGTTTAAGGTTCGTGAACCACTATACGTTTAAAGAAATCTAAATAAACAACAGAGTACGGCGCACCTTGCCGTACTTCAGTGTTATTTGGACTATAACAGTTTATAGAACTAAATAATACATACATGCTGATACGGAGTTAAACGGTTATCCCTCTTAGGCTACGACTCCCCCTTCCCTCGAGGCCTCGGCTACCGGCTGAAAGGTGGTCCAGCCCTCCTTCGCTGATGGCACCATAGGCGCCGAACACAGACGTCCCGAAAGTGCCGCACTCCCCCCCCCCCCGCCGAAGGCCTCCCAGGTATTCCGGGTACCTCCCCTTGGACTTCGGACCTCGGTCTATGTAGGATTAAATATGTGGATTGCACAACAAAGAATGTTTTCAGTTTCGCTATATACGTTCTACCTTCGTTTTTTGTGCCTTCACATTTCAACTGGGATAACCCTAAAACAGAATGAATATGGACGAAGCTGCATCACGGGCTCGCAATATATATACTTCATCGGTTTTAATATAATAATTGTTACAGTAATGTTTTTTCATGGATAATTATTACATATACTTATGACGTGATATTAAAATATCGGCAATATATTATAAATTACTGAATAGTATATTTAGCTGCATATCTAGACGGTACTAGAAATATTTTGGTTTATTTCATATATACACGATGGTAATTTGTGTCAAATCATTAAAAATTATGACGATTTACAGCCGTCAAATTTACACAGATATTGGCTCTACGCAGTTTTCTAGCCCCATTATATTTTTGGTTGAAAACAAGCTGGAGCAATATTAATGCTATTACTATGTATATGCAGGCAAAAACCACTCAAGTTTCTCAAACTTGATACCACCCTTTAGACATTTGCATGCTAACCTGTAAAGAGCAACATTTTCGTTGACTTTGATCTAAAACCAAATATTTTGCCAGGTATAAGTGCCGCTCCTCTGTCGGGACTTTCTCTTTAGACACCCAAGGCTAAATTGGTCTATTTTGTAGAATACATCGATAATTTTGGTAGTATTAACTCAGCTCGGCTTGCTGGTTTAGAATATGCCCAATTCCGGCACTTTTATTACAATTTTTTGTCGATTTTTGGTATCCCAATGCTACCCAAAATTTATAAAAATTTAGAATTGAATGAATCTGTTCGTGGGTAACGACTTAGGCTTGGACTAAGTCTTTAGTCTTAGTCTACCCGTCCGGTAAACCAAAAAAAAATCGAAAAAATTATCACAAAAGTGGCCGAAATGGGTATATTATGAACCAGGTCATCCCTTTAGTCGAATGGTACCAAAACTATCGCTGTATATATCTTAAAAATTAACCAAATTTATGCATGAGCGATTAAAGAAATACTGGTTCTGTCACCTATATTTTAGTTACAAACAACAATTTTATAAGACCTATTAATTGTGTTAAATACATTTATAATTGTCATATTACCTAAGCTAAACTGTTAAACCATGTTCCATGGGTGGGCGCAGATGCAAGTAAAAGTTTGTATGCGTATATGAATACCCTTTACGTATTCACCAAGAAATTGACCTATATTTTCGTCCTTCATAGTAAAATCTCACTTATGTATACACGGAAGCACCTCGGTCGGCGACATCCCAACTTCTGTGGAAATTGATATGTAATTAATAAAAAACCAAATAAAACTGACCAAATAAGAGCAAAACTGACTAGGGCATAATAAAACATGCTATTGTATTAAAAGTCACAAGATATAATTCAAAAAACGACGGAAGTTCGTTTGGACAGTTGGACAATGCCTAAAGTAGCATAACGTACAAGTAATAGACTATATGTTTGCTCCAAAATACTGTTATGCCTAATCTTCTTTTTTGCACAGCCGCAAAAATAGTGCAAAAATTGCATATTTTTCTCGAATTTAGAGCAGCAAATACCAAGTGTAGTTGGTCATAGTGTTGGCAACTGCCGGTTTTTAATTCAGGCGGCCGACAGTCTCCCGGCTGCCCCGACATCGACTAACGGCTCATCAAAAACTAAGGGCCGGCCAACGGTTCAACGGCTGAGCGGCGGAAATGGACGTCTGACTGCCAATAAGATTCTATTAGTACTGTACAAATTTAATATTCGTAAATGCTTCTACAGTATTTGCTAAAAAATCAGCTTGCATGTAGGTTTTGCAATGCAAGGCGTACTATAGCAAATGCTGAATCCAAGCCAATACAGACTATAGAAAGGCGGATTGCTGTGCAACGGCCGGGGTTGAGGACTACCATTAAACACTAACGCATATATATTAGTTTAATAACAAACACATATGTTGTACACTTAAATTTGACAAGATATTAAACTAGACTGTACAAAATCCTTGCATATTGGTTATGGGCTATTATATAAACATCGGAAAGATCCAGTAGCGTGGTTTATTTCACTTGCTATATATATAGTTGGCAGCAAACGTATAGACCACAGCGGGCTAAGCGAAAGCTCATAACTGCTGACCAACGACTTTTGTGATTGTCAATGAGAGGGAATTTTTAACGACCGGCAAAAAATTTACGAACATTAACAGCTGGAAAATTGTTGAGGGCGCCAGAGACATTTTTCGGTGAGCAGGCCGACGGCTCACATACTTGTATATCGTAGTTTCATTTCAGTTCCTTGAAAGCAATGCCTACCCAGTTATAAAGTTGCGGGATAATCTCAATAGTGATATGTCATAACTTAAAACATAGGTCAATATTTAGCGGTTAGCATAATTGTGAAAGTCATTTACAGCTGGATTGGCTGTAAGCTCAATTCCACTATGAATTTTTAAATACATTCAGCCTTTATATAGCAGTGGCAGTTAACATCCAATCAGCTCAACAAAGTAAATCATCCTTACATTAAACGCCGTGAGTTCACATTACTTTAGTATGATCAGGTTTGTAACACAGTCCTACGGTGAAATATTTTAGCCTAAAGATATAGTAATGAAGTTACAACACTCCATAATTGAAATATATCTTGGTATTGTATTCTATTTTCGGTACAATTTGTTTATCTATAAAGGTTAAGTCCCATACTGATATAAATGTAACAAGCCGTGCTCATATAACATCAGAAACGATTTGATCATGCACTCGAATGGTATATGTTTTAGCATTGCATAGCGCACGCATAATTTCGTAAAAGCCGAATCAGATGATGGTATGTGAAAAATATGTAACAAACCGATAGAATACACGATCAATAACAAGATTTAGCCATTTTGGATCGGATGATTTATGAGCACGAACCAATTCGGAGAGAGCCATAGCGGATCAGATCAGAACAGACGCATTCTTACATCTGGTATCATTACAAATTGTAATGAAAACTGTTAGAAATCTTAATTTTCCGCGTTGTGTAACCACTAACTGTTAAAAATCTTTATTTTCCGCGCTGTGCAATCACTACATGTTTGCATTGTATCTGCCATATTTTGCTCGCTGCTGCATATAAACAAAAAATTTGATCCATGTTTGTGACCCAGGTCTTAAACCACCAATCAACTATCCAAAATGCGAACTTGCCCGTATTTTGGGAAGTTAAGGATATTGTGGAATTGTTCCTACTATTACGGTTAAAACCACCTAGTAAAGCACCCGGCTATAATGCGTTCCAAGCAGTACTCATTGAATCAAACCATCCAGACTTTGAAAACAGTGTCCAAAAACATAGAACCACAAGCTGCATTTCAAAAGAGACCACTGAAAAGTAACATATTTTCTGAAGATCGCCCATTAAAGCGATCCACTACGATGCAGTAACCACTAACTGGAATCACTCAATGAAGCAAACCATGAAACTTTTCGAACGACCGCTAAACTGAACCATTTTGTCTTTTTGAAAACGTCAAACCATAATAAAACCAGAGTTCACACGTGCACGACTTCCGAAATCTCAGTGGGCGATACAGTTTGGTTCATGGGAAGGTGTAGACAGCTTTCGGCGTCCCGAGGGTTCAGCCGGTCGGCGAAATGAGCTTGTCAGGTTGGATAAATTTTCAAAATTCTTTGGGGCACAAAATTGTTTTTAATTATAGCTAATTTCCCACCGATTCTCGCTAATTTCCCACAATTATTACAAACTTTCTCCCGATGTTTGCCTTTTCTGACAAGATAATTTTCCGCGAACCTTCGGGGGGGGGGTGGTGGTGCTAAGCCTCAATGGGGCATCAATATCGCCCTAAGGGGGGAAGAGTGTCGGAGCCTCAGGGGCATAATCCCTCAACTACTCCCATATAAGAACGTAAGACCTTGTTATTTCGAGTGGCGAGTAAAAACAACCAGACAGTTTTCTGAACACCAATCAGAATATTAAAAAGAAACGCTACATCTTTTACAATGTACTCTGCTGTGCATCTGTCACATTATTGAAACGTTTCCTTTTAGTACATATATTGATAACAGTATAATCTGATATGGCGACTCCGTAATGTCTCTGAAATATGAGGTCATACCATTGAACGTATACTTCGGGATTTTAACGCAAATGGTTTATTTATTTACAAGCCAAATTAAAGAAAAATTACATATTTGGCATGGTGGACAAGAGATGGGCCAATTGACTGACTATAATTCAATGCCCACAAAAACCAGAGAAAATAACTGAACTGAGGCGTTCTTTAAAAATCGGAAGTGAAGATGCACTTACAATATCATTACTGAGGTTATTCCATATCGGAACTACACGATTGCTGAAAAAATATTTTCTCAAATCAAGTCTCGAATTTTCAACATAGAGTTTATACAGGTGATCTCTAGTACTCCGGGCATTTTGATATCAGAAAAACAATGTAAAAGGAAGGTCTATCAAATTATGAATCAATTCTTTATGCATCAATAATCAAGTCTTTATGCATCCGACGAAGATACAACGGAGGCAACTGAAGTTTCTTGCATCTGTCATCATAACATAGGTGTCCAAAACCAGGTTGCCTCCGTGTGAAAACACGCTGAACACGCTCATAAATTCAAATGTCTAAACGGGCACCAAATTTCGGATGCATATTCCAACTAAATACGGGGACCAAATTTCGGAGGCATATTCCAAAATAGGTGTAACAAATGTAATGTATCAAGAAAAGTAACATCATGTACACTAAAAGAGATGTAAATTAGATTAACACGATTTATGCCCTGTTTGAATATGTTAGTGCAATGGCTTGAGAACTTTAAATTATCACAATAGAGAATGCAAGACCACAGATTTTATACGTAGAAGTTAAAATTCCGTCCGAGAAAACATACTGCAATCTAGGATTACCATGTCCGAGATAAAAAGCCGAACATTTAGGTAAAGAAAGCTGTAGCTGTCTGTCAACCAGCCAAACATTAAGCTTTTCGATGTCAGATTGAACAATGCGAGAGATTTCTGTTATACTATCGTGACCAGTAACACAATTATACAAGAAGTATATTTTGGAATCTTCAGCATACAACTTAACAGTCATACTATCTAGCACAGAAACTATATCATTAATATAGATTATGCGCTATGCGTTCCTTTTCTACCAAAGGTGAAAATTTGGCTCTAGGTTTGGCTCGGCTCTGTAGCGTAGCCGAGCTGACCCTGTCATAATGCCTGAAGTGCCGAGCCGATCGAAGGATCTGTCGGAGACTAGTATGTCTGAAAACGCTGGGGTTGCATCTTAAAAGCTCTAAAAGCAACTATATATAGGTCGTTTGTTGGTTTATGCCAATCGGCGTTCCGGTCCGCATCACTACTACGATGGATCATGTCAAGTTCCGCCCCACCATAACTGATGGGGACCTGACATGTCAGGGCAAAATTGTCATAGGCTTTAGAGACACAAAACATTTACACGTTTATTCAATTGGGAAAACTTGACATGATATTCTGGTGGAGGGGAACTTGAAACACGATCTAATATGTTTGATATTAGCACATGTACTCGATGCCTAAAAATGTCGTAGGTGAAAGTATTTAAGGCCACACCTATATTATCGTGTTTTTACAAGAAAGCAGCAGTGTAATTCTCCGCATGTGCCGCTGTGCGGGTTAGAGACACACGCTACCTGCGGGCACAAAATGTGAATCAGCACACGGCGGAATCTTCTAAAGAAACAGCGGGTTTCCACGAAGGTAATTACACAGCTCCTGGTCACCTCTGAATACTTGGGTTTGGGTACTTCGGTGGTCCGGATAACTAGTTCGTGAAAGCGCAATGAATATCGCAACACAGGTTTTTAATCTTAACACTATGCCGAATCTGAAGAGATATTTTAAGTAACAAGATTTGTGCTAGTCAAAGCCACAAAAGCCTGTTGTATTTGAATCTTGTATAGTCAAATAATGCAAAACTGAATTTATTAACTCCACAAATATATATATGATTAACATTGGCCAGAAATCCCCAATAGGTTTAAAATTATAAATTTCTGATTATTTAAAAACACACATATATGTACTATGCGTACAAACATCCATCAGCACCTTATTTTGGACATGAAATTCTAGTTTAATCTGCGTGTTTAGTAAATAAAACAACCACAATACAAATTGGATATATTTTCAAAATACTAGTAAAAGCACAAAATTTAATTATAACATATATAAGTTTGGCTTAGGTTTGGCAAATTAATAATGAAATTCTAATAAATGGTCTAAAATGTAAATGAATATTCGGCAACGTAATTACATTAATTTTGTGCTCGCCTGGTTATTACAGTCAGTAATCCCAGTTACTGCCAAAGTCGCGAATGCAGTGAAGATTAAACTCCGAAAAGAAAGTCACCAATATCTATCTATTATAGTTTCGGCCGCAATTAAGATACGTGGCTGCGCTACAGAGACATTGTCTAACTTAAATGGATATTTTCAAATATATCTAACGTGGTAGCACACCAGGTTAAGCAATTTCAAAGTCCATTCCCGGGACAGGTTCAAACTGAACTAATCTCAGTGTACACGAATAAAAAACAAATTTAAATTGTCTTCGGCACTTAGCAAAGCGTCGTACAATTATAGAGCGAAAATCGGTATAACTTACTGCATTAGCTCACTGAGACTTAGCCGCTCGCAGATTGCACAGTATCTCGAATTTTGAATGATGACCTTTGAAGAAGCGTGTCACATTTGTCATTTCCATACCCGTTCTTATTTGGCGCGACGGAGTGCTCGCCCCCCGCTCCAGCTAAGGCCCTTGCCGCGATAGAGAATATTTCCCATATTCACCGTGTTATTCATATATAAACAAATTAGAAACCCCTTTGAAATGCTCTAGCCCACACCTTAGTTAGTTGCGTCGACTGCAGGACTGCACTGCAAGCACACCATGTTGTGTGCGTTGTGGGAGGATACCGTCTATATTAGAGTCATTTGTTTTACTTTAAGCGGTGGGAGATAAATATTGAACACTTGTCGTATTCCTTAACTTTTGTTCTATATTTATATATACTTTAAACTAAAAAAGTAATACACTGAAATTAAACGAACGTTTGGTGTTCAAATGAACAACAAAAGTCGTGAAACGGGAAAAAATTCAGAGGAAGCAGATCAAAATTTAAAAAAATTGTCACCCCCGAAAAAAGTGAAACAAATTGATCGTGCTGTTGTGCCACAGCGCGCACAACGTAGTGTGACATAATCAAAACATATTTAACGATCTATACTGAACTCTTAAGGCGTGTTCAGACGCTGAAACTTTTTGCTCAAATTTTGATCAAAATTTAAGCTCAAATTTTGATAAAAATTTTAAAGCATCTTTTTTTGTATTTTTAGTGAGTTTAAATGTGTGAACACTGTTAAAATTTTTCAAGGATATTCCTGTAACCAATCACTAGATTCATTACTTGAAAAAGTTGAAGCTCAATTTTGTTCTCTAATTTTGAAAAATCGCAATTTTTCGTTAAAAATTACCGTCATATTTTGATCAAAATTTGACCAAATTTTGAGCTCAAAATTTGAACAAAAAGTTTGAGCGTGTGAACACGCCTTTAGACTTTAACAAGAAGCACATGGCAATACTGACGGAATGAAACCACATTGGTTAACAACCTACCTTTTTCCTACAATAAAAAAATGTGATCAATCGTCCAAATAAATTTTAAACAAATCGGTATTGCGTTCTATTTACAGCTTTTTCCTTTATTTTTGTTTTTATTATCATCCAACAACTCGCATATAGTTAGCGGCAACAACGCTTTCAATATCGTTATTATTGATTAGATCGTTAATTTGGAATTTAGCGCGAGCCGCGTACGATAAACTCAACGACGACCCCGGTTTTTGCTTTAGCTGAAGAAAGATATAGCGATGAGGTCCGGTGCCTAAAATTCAAATAAAATAACTGAGAGATTAAGTAATAAAACGGTGGCAAATTAGACATTCCTCCAACACAATCCGTAGATAATCAATTTTTGAAGATACAGCATCGATTTCGGAACCATTCAATACGGCTCGCTGAGGCGGTTGAGGAAATATCAATTATAAATTTTTCTTTTTTTTTTGCATTCACGATAGACACAGAAAATAGAGCGTTCGACATTTACTGACCGCGATGACTGTTACTATCTCATAGACCACCAAAGTTACGGCTTTACCATCTGAGATTTACAACTTTGAAACCATCGACTAATTGGCAAACGGCAATTGGAATTGCACACAATGCGGTCAGACGTTTCGGAAATTGCTATGGTCATTTGGTTAATTCTATGCCACGTCTAATCCTAAAGCAAGCAATATCTCGGTATTATTTTATCCTCCATTCCGCATCTATGATAAACCCGGCAGTCAGTGTGCACTAATTGTTTGTCAACACCATTAGTTGGCAAAATATACTTGAAGATGTAGAATAAAATATTGTTGCGCTTGCTTAGACATAACGTCGTCATAAACCATAAGTCATAGGTTTCGGAGATCCGTTGGCTTAGGGTACACGATCGGAGCAGGTTGCAGGAGGGCTTTATGGGGTTGACCTCTCGTCCCCTCCCCGAAATTTTTGCCTATTTTAACCCAATTTTAGCTAATTTTTGGAGAGTGGGTGGTGAGGAGCCTTGAGAGTGGGGAGTATGATTTGAGGGCGATGCTGACATAGGAGGTAAACCTTCGAACTGCATTGACGAGCTGAGATGAATGGTGGTAAACTTAGCGCAATCCATTGATGGGTTAACGACTTAGCCGTAGACTAAGCTTAGTATAGCCTTAGGCTTAGGATTCTATATAATGAACATAACTCCTAAAGCCCTAAACCGAATCAGCATATCGGCATAACTCGTCATTGCGACTCGCATGATATATAAAATTATGCATTTAGAAAAAATGTTTTTCGAAAATTTTGGGTTCAAAGGAACGATCGGAAACCGAAAAAATAGAAAAATTTTTTGGTCATAAATCCGGACATTGTTTTGCCAAAAGAGACATTTCCAGCCTGGGGGGCGGGGTTAAGAAGTAGATCCTAAATTATTTATCTGTCATGCACTGCACGTATTGTCATATGAGGAGCTTAGCAATTTATTCAAAAATTTATTAAAACCGAATGGTCCCAGCGTAGCACTCTCGACATAGTTTATTTAGCTTATGTATTCAATCTGATAATGCTCGGTATTGGCAAGCAAAACCCCAAATGCTTTCATTGTACTAGCCAACTTTACACAAAGAATGTGATATGTCAAGTGCTTTAACAGTAATTAAAACGGCAATACCAGCATTAGTTACAAACCAAGGTAGCGCAAACTTAGCTGGACGTACAAATTAAAAATGCTACATAAGTTTTTCTGTAGCGTAAATTGGTTAAATGTTTGTTTAGTGGAACAATCAGGTATGTGCAGAATTTGATAACAGTCACACGGAGCAATAACACTATTATAATCCCATCTTGCTTCTGCATTTTTGTTAATGGCGGGTTGAGGTGAAATTTTGTCCTCCTCCAGTATTTCATGGGTAGGAAAAGTAGAAAAAACAAAAAACCACCCGGCCCAACATAACTCTTGAATGCTACAAGCTTTTCTATCAGCTATGTAATCTGAGTTAAATTCCATTAGGCACAGCTGCCGCGTCGTTTCAAAAAATAATGAAATTCTGGTTAATTGTTTTAATAGTTTTTTCCTTAGTCTATATTCAACATACCCTATTGCGAAACGTCCGTAACTTCGAACTGTAGTGTATTATTGAATGTGCGTTGTTATTAGCTTATTTTGAAAGAAATGGTCTGAAAGACCAATGATCACCTCCTCAATTAGATATAGCTAAATCCATTGAGTAGGCTGCCCGCCATCGTCGCAAGTCTTGAATAAACATTACACGTCTATACAAATTATTTAGAACATGAAAATGCTAAATGCAAAAATGCAAAAACGTATAATGTCGAATAAAACACACAAAGTAAAATACCTCCAGGAGGTGTAGGCCCGTTGTACTAAATAACTTCGGTTCCCTGTTCAATGTTACGACTTGGTATGTTTCTAATGATCCAATGGAGCCATGATCGTGCCTTTGGATTGGACTTTGAAGGCGCATCGGGATCTTTAAAATAAAAAATATATTGGTTGAAAATCTATAAAGTGTTAGTATGAAAACACAAACTATTACTTAAAAACTGTTCAAATAAAATTAGTATTAGAGCTTTAAAGTAGCCGAGGCGTTGAAGCTTCTGAAAAGATCAAAACAGTCTTATTAATAAACTAAAAGAAGTCGACGAATTTTTTACACAAGGTTTACCGATTTAAAATTATTGTCACCGGAACTCCAAACCCCTAACTACTTAATTAAATCCGGAAATAAAAATAATTCGAATGTAAACTTAAAATTTGACGATTACAAGGATAAAATCTGACACATCAGATAACAAAATACCCTGTGTGCAAGCCTTAACTGCTATGCTATTTATTTCCCATACCCCGTCGATTGGTCAGCAGCGGCTCAGATGTCATAAACGGCAGTAAAAGCTAAATGAAATAATGAAATGCAAAAACTAGGATTCAATTTAAAAAGACTCCTCCAAATGAAAAGGACATTTAAATTGAAATTAAAAAGTAAGAATATAATATATTCAAATTATTTTAATTTGCACCTCTATTAAAAAGATAATCCTAACAACTCGGCCTTGTCGATGGCTAACATGGCTATCGACGTAGATTGAGAACCATTTTTTCACGGTTTGGGTTTCGGTTTGGTCGGTTCGCTGCAAGCATTAATTCATGCTGCTGCATCAACGAGTACTACCACAAGTTCTATCCGCTTTAGCGCCAGGCATCTTAAGACTTTTCTTTTATCTTCGGCTAGGGTTAATGTCTACTGCAAGAGGATTAATCACATATTTTAATTTGTTCGTCAGGAAGGGGCTCACGATTCATAGACCTGCTTGACATTATCTGATGTACTGAACTATCACGCTATCTTCTAGACAAATAAAAAGTTGTACCGCGAATAAATGTATGACGAAGTGGGAAGATTTAGTTACGTGGTTATCTGACTGCCTTTGAGTTTGAACTCAGCATCCTACCCACACTTCCATATCGTGTCACCAAATCTCTGATACATGTAGTTTGTGCTAAGAGTCTCTGGGACCATTAAAGCCGATTATTAAAGATTTGGGCAGTGTTAGAGTTATAGGCTGGACGTTGTTAGAAATAAGATCAGCTTAGTGGGGGTAACTCGGGCTTTATATATATCGCTTCACATAGGGACCTTAGCTTAGACCAAGGCTAAGGCTTCAGCTCCGTACACCGAGAATGGCAAAGCATGCAACGCCGTTTATATTGTCATGGGTTTATGGTCATAAGAGCAGTATTACAAGTCATCTTAAAATTTTCTAATTTTAGAATTAGGTAGTCACCTAATTAACATGACTTACCAAACATGACTAGTGTATACGTTGAAGTATCGTCTCCGTTTCAACGAAATTGTGGGTTTATTGGCAGTCTGAAAGTATAAACCGCAGGCGTACCACAATTATCACCTCGGTCGCAACATCATCTCACTAATCACATAATCATTTTATCTGCCGTATCTGCAACTATGTATGGGCGAGCAGTGAGCTAGAAGAATGATGTATTGATAGAGATCGTCATCAGTTCCTGCACCACTATTTTCAACTTGCACAGTATGTTTTTTGCTGTTATGTGACTTATATTTGCGTGTACAGCTATCAAATTTATATCTTTTGCATAAAATGGTTCTGTTGGTACATTCAAAAGTGTCTGACGTTAATCTAAGCAAAGTATAATTCATATAAATATAACTATAGCGGAGTAATGTAATCCCACGCTCCAAAGCGCAATACCTGCCGTTTTCTTTTTGCTATACAAATTTACATGCAGATTGAGTATTGCGCTTTATGACAGCGGGGCTTTTAAATGTTTATCACAGGCTTCTAATGAATCTCTGCGTTGTCAAACCTTCAATCGTAAAGTCGCGTGCACGAACACGATTCTTGATACTTTATCCTTCCATCCTTCAGAAGCGTTTAAGTTGAATAACATTCTGACGCTCTGTAAGTGCTTTAACCTATTGTCTACTGGACGATTCGGAGGGTTAAAAGGCTAGGGAAACAGCTTTTACATGCATTTTTATACTGTCGCTCCGCTGTATACATTTCATCATATGGTGTATGTTTATTTTAGAAATAATTTCACGTATTATTGAAACTTTATCGCTAACCTGGTCGCGAGTCATTGTGGCACCAGGTTCAAAGCTTTGTCCTCCGTATTTCACCTAAGTACAAATTGGCTTCTTAATAATACTTGAAATTTTTAAATTATAGTCGGAGACCAAAGATGGTCACTTTAGTCTACTGCATTTTAAGATCATACCTTCGGCTTCTACCTCCATTTTGGCAGAGCGATGTTAGTTTCTTTTAAACGATCGCCAACCATGCATTTTTGGCTTCTAAGTAGCACACGTGACTTCATCACGATCCACAACAGCGCGTTCCTTTATTCGGCCTCCATTTTTAAAATCAGTGATTTCTTTTAAGCGATCGAAAATCGTGCATTACTGGTTATCTAAGCTGGCGCGCCTAAATTCGTAGTGCTCCCACAACAGCATGTTCCTTTATTCAGCCTCCATTTTTCAATATTATTGGTTATTTTAAACGAATCAAAAAATCATACGTTCTTGGTTTCTAAGTAGCACGCATCATTTCATCGTGTTTTAGCAACCACATGCTCCTTTATACGGCCTCTATTTTCAAAATCAGTGGTTCTTTTAAACGATCGAAAATCATGCATTCTTGGTTTCTAAGTAACACACGTGACTTCATCATCTTCCACATAGCGTGTTCCTTTATACGGCCTCCATTTTCAAAATCAAGTAGTTCTTCTAAACGATAGCAAATCATTTATGTGCAAATAGAACATTTTGCCGGTTGCATC